>JAPKLW010000853.1:201296-218108 GCA_026898455.1 Plectranthus barbatus
AAGAAATAAGGTAAGTATGCAAATATAATTAAATTGTTATAATTATGGGTATTATTTCAATAAAAAATATGAAAATAATTAAGAAACGTATTGAATGCAATAAAATAACATTTATATATGAAAATAATGCTACAAATTCCTTAAAATTAGGAAGGAACGAAGAAAAGTGTAACTGATGATGATTTAAATCAATTTATTTACCAATCATCATTAACATAATTATGAGGTGAACTTAATAACATAGTCAATGTTGTATAAATACTCAATGTTTAGTATGCAAATTGATAACTTCATTCCACTACTCTTTCTTTTTCTTTTATGTGTTGTTCATGGAGTAGTTTGTAATATTTGTGTTTACGTAAATTTTGTTCATTTGTGTAGGTTTAGTAGTTTCTTATCAAATAATAGAGTATATTCATTGTTATTTTATTTGTTTTATTTAAGAATTATCTTGGTAGCCAACAAACTGCATTTCCACAACAAGAAATATTCTCTGGTAATGGATAGTACTACTGAGTTGACGAGCGACTTGAAACCAGATTTAATTTAACAGGAAGCAAACATATGATTGGAGTTTTTTATTATTATAAGTTTTTTATTTAGTTATAACAATTTTTATTTTTTGCACGTTAACTTTTTATGTCCTTCAATTAAATATATTGTTATATTTCTACTAATCATATTCATGCTTTTAGAACAATAAACAAAAAAATTACTCCAATAAATACAAGGCCATGCACATATGACAAGAAATAAATTATGTAAATAACCACCAAACATAAAATATCTATTATAATAATTAACCTACAATAATTATGGAATTATAAAGAAAAATAATTAGTATTATGTGATGCTTTTAGGGCATAATCAATTGACCAATTAATAATAAAATTATCTTAAGAGTGTATAATTAGTGTATGACATTTCATTTTGAGTGCATGTTGTCTTTGATAGGTAAGATATGAAACAATATTTTAGAATTTTTTAATTTTGATCGTAGTAGGTGCATTTTGGTGGAAATTATCTAACGATTCATTTGCTAATTATTTTGCAGATAAGATTCACTCAACCATTCTTTGGGTGAAAACGGAGGAGGATATGAATATTAGTTTTCAGTTAAATTGAAATCATGTATTTCCTAGAGTAAAATAATTTATTGAATTACTCCCTCCATCACATGCCAATTGTCACATTTCTTTTCGGCTCGGGATTAAGAGTTGTGAATGTAGAATGAGTTAGTTGGATTAATATGTTATTGTTGAGTGTGAAAAAGTTGTCATTTTTTAAAATGTGACAATTCGGTTGGGATGCCCGATTTGGTAAGTGTGACAATTCAAGTGGAACAGAAGAAGTATTTTTTTTAATTTTGTTGTTCATAACTCATTTTATAGTTCTTAGATTTTGTAGTAGAACTACTACAGTTTATCATTTTATTGTTTTAGTCTTGACTTATATATTAAAGAATATATAAATGAAGATTTTAAAGATTAAATATGCCACATTAAGAGCTTTAATTTGCATGTTGCGAATCTAGGCCTGAACTTGCTATATGATTTTTTTTATTTTTTTTTTGTTGACATTCATAATTAGTTGCTAAAGTTCCCTATGAAGTAATATAATATACAATATTTGCTTGATATTATAGGGGAAAGAATAAAATATTAAATCCAATTCATTTGCATTTGTGTATTAATTGAATTTACTTACTTGAATTAAATATAATACACAAAAAATATATTTGACCACAGGAAGAAATAGTTACAATTTTATTTTATTTAATAAGCTATAATATATTTTAATAAAATTTGTATTATGTATATATATGACATTTAAAAAGATATTTTATATAATTATTATTGATAAATTATTAAAGTGAAATTTTACGCGCCGCGCATCGCGCGGGAGGAAAACTAGTTATTTTGAAAGCAAAAGTTATTTATTCCAAAATTAATAATTTAATATTATATCCATACTCAATTTTAATATTTTCTCATTACTTGAAAGATTTATTAATATTGTTACTGTTAAATCATGAAAATATTACTTTTATAAAATTAATTATTTATATTTCTTACTAATTTTAGTTTATGAGCTCACTCACGAGCTCATGGGTCGAATTCTATGATGCTCTAATTTGGTTCGTTTAATAAATGAGTTTCACTGAACTAGCTGAAACGAACTTTTATTGAATCAAAATCTCAATAGCTCATAAATAATTTGGTTCATTTACGGTCGTTGTTTAAACCAATTCTCAAAGGCTGTAATTAAATAAGAATTTTTATATTATTTATCTGTGTTTACAAAATATACAAAGTAAAATATCATTTTTTTTTTGTTGTTTGATATGACATTATTAATTTATGATTTGCTAAACAATAATTGACTTACACTTTTAATTCTTGGATTCAATGCTCCTCAAGATATAAAATTAATTAAATGGAGTGACTTTCGGATATTTAATTTGTATTGGCTAATTAAATAGTAATTGTATAGATTGATTTAATGCCTACTACGAGATTAATTAATTCAACTTTTCACATATTTTTAGTTGGTCCAAAATCTAGACTAAACGTACATATATCACAAATATTATCATTAATATTTTTAATGCCAAAAACATGTTTAATGGATGGATTTACTGTGTACATAGACTTGGGCGAAAATATTTTTATTTTTTGATATATTATTCGTATTAATTGGATTGTAAATTAGAAGGAAAAAAACTAAAACACCTTAAAATAATATCATAAAATGGGCTTCCTTTTTCAGGCCAGAGGCCCATGTCAATCAGTAGCCCTTAATGGGTTGGCTCAAGACCAATTTCTCGTTCTCCTTCCAAAAATCTTTTGTTTTGAGATCTTAAACAATTGAATATTTATCACGAATACAATGTTGCTAGGCTTTTTGTTGATTTTAGATTGACAAGTTTTACCACAAATAAATTATTAGGCTTGAGAGTTAGACAGATATTGTTAATTTCAAATCAAATGATTAGACACACAGCGAAAAAATATTATTTGTTAATGTTTAACACTGATAGTTCATTTTTTAGTTTTGATTATCAGAAAACTTGTCAGTTGTTTCTTTGATTTAGCCGATTTCTGATAATATATACCAACAACTTAGCAGGTTGTTGGATTTTAAATAAAGAACAAAAATAGTAAAGCAGGTAAACGACAAGGATATTTAGTAGTTCGGAGCATAGAATCTTACGTCCACTCTTCAACCACATGGGTTGAAAATTCACTATAACAAGTTACAAAGATTATGTAGGCCCATCTCTTCTGTCCACCGGTTGTATACTCACTCGTCTAGTCCACTTTGATCTCATTCGCTCAACTTGATGTGTGAACACGTTGCGCAGCCACAGGTTGGATGAACGTCGAAGATGATGGGTTTTAGAAGTAGCACCTAAGTTTCTCAAAGAATTGAGAAACTCTCATCGGATTCTTACTTAAACAAGGTAACTCTAATAAGAAGCTAAGAGTCTCGTGCCCTGAAGAACACAGTGAGTTATGAGAGCTTTGAGTGTTTATGAATTCGTAACATTGCAGAAATAGGTTCACAATTTTGGTAACTTTCTCTCTGTGAGTCTTCTCCTCTATTTATAAACGTGGCTTCCATAGATTTGAATTGTAGCCATTTGAGACAAATTCGAACCAATCAATGGGATATTCTGACAACGCCCTGCTTTCTGCGCTGCAATATCGTACGGAGTACTGTGATAGGTAGACTTTTCTGCTTTGTGTCGGAACGACTCTTTTTTCCAATCTTAGGAATCCAAACTTATTGATTCCTAGTTTGGATTCCTAAGATACTTAGCCTTTTGTCTCTGAATGATGCAGATTTTGAAGCTTACGATTGTCTTTGTCTTCTCGTTTGTAAGTTTGATCTCGTAAGTTTTTTCATTTTGGCTCAAGAAACTGGTGGAAAATCTCTGTTGTTTGTAATTTGCTAGTTCCAAGTATCTTTATGGGAGTCAGTTATCGGCTTGTTCCGAGACTCCAAACTGGCGAGTGAGTTAGCTCATATTACAACTTGATAAACCTATACATGACTTATAAGTTTGAGTTATATTAACACCTAGAGACAGTCAGTTCTATACATTCATAACAGGTGTAAAGTTCTTCATATAATTTGGAATCACTTGAATGACAAGTGGCTTCTAGAGATGAGCAGAAGCCTTCGTGAATTTTGGCAGTCTCAAGCTTTAGATAGCCTAGAAGTCTCATTTGAAAGACAGACAAAAGTCTTGTGTATACAATACGATGAAGATAGAGAGAGCTTTAGTCAATTGAACAATACCACTTGAATCAATCTTTTTTATCCACTTCTGGTTATCTCTCTCTAGTTATATGAGTTATCTCTCTTTTGAATTTTCAAAGTCGAGGGTATATATAGTCATCTCTTAGAAATAGATCCTTTATTGAAGGATGAATTTTAATTTAATCATCCGATCTTTTTTGCAGGTTAATGTTAGTACGAAAATGTATCTTCATGCGATGTGACATTTTGACAGACACATGTCGTTAGTTGTAGATAGGGCCAACTGAGATTTTGTGAAATATCCATCCGACTTATCTCAATTGTCAGAACCTCTTGACTTGTTAGTGGTCCTTCTTTCAGCTTCCTAGTTGAGGTGTCCTAATAACTAAATTGAGTCAGTTACAGATTGGTTCTCCTCACAGTTGAGTCTGTTGAAGTTATTGACTTGGAGTCATGGTTCTCTTCCTCTAATAACCAACGAGTCAGTTATAGATTTCAGTTTAATCGTTACTAAAGTTGATTCTTCGTATCATCAAGTCTTCGGCTTGTCGGGCTTAAATTATTACAATTGTTAGTTCCGATTTTATCAGAGTAGACTTAAATGCACAGTGGAAATATAATTTGATTTGGTTCGGAAAACTTGCACTTATCCAAGTTGATGGTAACGTGTCTACTTGGTTTGTCAAATTCTTTTTTATTATGGTATTTAGTGTCAAGTACGCTTAGTGTCAGTTTTCATAGCGTACTACAACACTTGTGTGTTGAGTTTTAAAAGAAGTAAGCTGATAACAAGTATGAAAGCAGAAAATGACAAAAGGGTTTATAGTGGTTTTGACCAAAATGTTTTACGTCCACTCTTCAGACGCAAGTATGGAAATCTACTAAGTTTTGGATTTACAAGGTGCTCCTATAATCTATCGCTTGCTGAAGAATGTCTTGTCATTCAGTCCACAAGCTCACTGGCATGGTCCTTTGCGCGTCCTTCACTTCGCAGCTTCTTGGAGTGTGGGCACACCACGCAGCCTCCTCGTCACCGGAATAGGGTGTTTATAGTTCTCCCTTAAACTTTTAGCTCGGCGGCAAGATCGCCTGTAAGAGTTAGAGTACAAGGCGTACTTGATTGTTGTAATCTTTCTCGGAAAGAAATATTACCAAGAGATAACTCAAGAACTCCGAAGTTCTGAGTCTCGTGTTCATGGAGGTGACACACGGATAAGCTTTGCTAACGTAGAAAGATGAAATTTCAGTAGCATTTTGGCTATTTGAAAATCGCAAGTTCGGTATATACTTTCGGTAACCTTCTTCTATTGAATTCTCCGGTATTATAGTCGTGAGGTTGAAGGTTTGAAATAAATATATGTTAGAGACAAATAGGAGGATGTCCAATTGGATGTCTCTGTTGACTGCTGCTATCGACATGTAGGTGATGCTTTTTCCAGATATTCTACACCTGCTCTGACTTTTTCTGACGATGACAGTGACTGTTGATCATCTTTGTGTCATAACGCCAGTCTCTTCAGTTTGAGGAATCTTGGACTGGTTGTCCTAGGTATCGAAACTTCAAGTTTCGTGCTTGCAGACTTTAAAGAATCTTCAATCCTTAAAGTTTGTACTTGTTAGTACGTTCCTCAAATGATTCTTTTCGTTACTAAATCTGATCTAGAGACTAACTAAGATGACTTTTGCATACTTTGACCCACCAAAACAATATAATATAATGAAATTTTTAACAAATTTCCTAATAACAATACTTAGAACATATCCAATTCATTCTACGATTAGCAGAGCTGAATCAATTTCTGTACAAATGTATTTGAGTGTAAATTTATAACAAATTATCAAAACTAATACATATTCTTAAGAGTCATTATGGATTTACAAATCGAACTTTTACTTGGGTTGGATTTATTTCTTTTCATTTTTATTAGAGTGAAAATCCTAAATAGTCATTTTAACTATGTAAAAACCTTAAATGATTATTTTTAAACATACATTTTAAGAATAACCATTTTTGCCAAAATATCCTTATTTTTAAATATGATTTCCACATGGAATGATTAAATAAAAAATAAACTCCTGCTATTTTCTGAAAGTGTCAAATTAATATTTTTTTTAGATAAAATGAAATTATGAGAAAGTAAATGTTATTGTTTGCTTTTATTATTGGCATTTTTTTTAAAATTTACGGTCGTAAATGTCTTATCCAATTTTTTCATTTTATATTTTAGACTTTATTTGATTTATTATAGATTTTATTTGATTTATTAGTAAGATGAGTGCTACTCGTCGCAAACTGAGCATATTTAAATTGGTTGATTCTTTGTGATATTTTTTTATGGTAAATAGTGTGAAGTTGTAAATGTATTTTTTATTTATAAGTGGAATTTATTGTTAATCTTATTTTTACTAAAATTAAATAATTTTAATTATATTAATAATTTTCTCAATTTGTTTTTAGAATTATTATACATATTAGATCAAAACGAGATAATAACTTAATTAGTTAAATGTAATTTTTAACATTTCATTTGAGTAAAAGGAGACAATAATTATAAAATCCATAACCTTAAAAATATTAGGTTAAAAATGGAGATATTTTTGTCCATTTACATTACTTTTGGCCATTATTTGAATGGGAAGGTCTTGAGTTAGGCAGGCCTAAACGATTTAGGCGGGTTTTATCCATTAATCAAAGCCCAAACTTATATAATATACCCTAATTGGGATTAATAAATCCTATTTGGGATGGATCAACCCATTTAGGTAGGATAAAACCCGCCTAAACCGTCTAGGCCTGCCTAACGCAAGTTTTTGCCTATTTGAATATGCACATAAGAGTGTTCAGTTTTTTTTAATAATTAAACTGGTTATTTTCATATATTTCCACTTTTATGATTATCTGCATATATGTAATTAGATGTACAATTGAGAATAATTATATTATAATAATACTAGTGTATAATATTAATAAATTTAAACTAAATATATGTATTTATAATTACTAAAATTATATACAAATCGCTAACTTGTTGAATTTTGTATCATAAAATAAAATACCAAGTATTTAATTAAATGAATGTTGAATTTCAATTCACCTTTACAAAATTATAAATACCTTCACAAAATCTACTTTTTAAGGAGAAATACTCTCATTTTATATCAATTCTTAAGGGATAGATGGTCTCATTTTATATGGTGCCAAATATAATTTTATCTACTCAACAACATACTACTTCATGTAATAAAATATATACAAACAGTTAATTATATCTGATGTTAAAAATCAATAGCTATGATCTGCATCTGCTTAATACCAAAAAAAAGACATAAAAAATTGGTGTACCTTTTTTAGAAACGTGCAATCTCAATTCTTAACAATGGAAACCAAAATTGTTGGGTTAGAAAACACGGGGTTACCGAAGAATGTGCACGGACCGGGGTGTGATAATTCAAGTGAAACGAATGGAGTTTGATTTAAGAAGGTTCCGGCAAGAAAATTGAGCCAATTTTATGGCTAGAGGCTAGGTACCTAAACTGCATAAATAAAAATTTATGACCATCTAGTACAATGTTGATAATTCAAGAGATTTGAAAGTAAACTACAATTTTGTTTTATAATTATTTTAACTATCATGATAAAAAAAAAATAGAGTCATGATCATACGTTAAACTTTTACCGAAAAGGCTCAATCACTAAGTAGCTCTTGGTTATTTCAACTAAAAACAAGAATCACTAGATGAAAATTCCTACTCCCCAAGCCTGGGCAGTCTTCTTGCTTATAAGCGACACCAAACTCAGGCACTGCGAGGAGACGACGGTTCCGACGAAGCCGCCGTCGACGACAACTCCTCAGCAGCCAGCGAGCCATTACCAGACACTACTGGGATCTTCACCGAAGCTCTTTCCAGCTCCTTCTCCAGCTCCTCCTCCTGTCTCAACGCTGTGAACTGGCCATCTAGTGACCTTGCAGCTCCCAACCACGCAAGAACAATCACCAGAAGTATGCCGCCGAGATACGGGGTCGAGTTCGCCAGCGATCCGAATGTCAGGATCATGAACTGCTGGATCAGAGCGCCTCCCGACTTCCCTAATGGGTTGCAGACAACGTCGATAGCTGCCTTCCCTTTAACCTGAAACCGGAGTTTATTATGTCTTAGTTACCAACACGTCGATTCATGAGCAAGCTCGTTAAGCAAAATTATCTTCTTAAAGCCGCGTAAACCTTAGTATCCTCGTCTAAAGGAATGTACGCCATTTCCTTGCACGGATCGAACAAGCTGTACTTGGCACTCTTGCTGAAGATGTTCTGCATTGCTCCAACGTACACGGCGGCTAGAAGAGGAGTCATCCCGAATTGGGCGAGGGTCGGAACGAGAGGGCCGCCGAATAGAATCAATGAAAAGAAACCAACTCCGGTCAGAAGCAAGACAGTGGGTGTGATGGCTGCAGCCACACCCCAGCCATATTTGCTGAAGATCCATTGACTCAAAAGCATCATGGTGAATGTTACTATTCCGGTAGCGGTCGAGAAATCACCCATAAACGCGGAATATTCATTCGGAGATGGGAACTGTGGAGTTCATGAGGGCGATCATATCAATACATCGTAAATTAGTTCGAATGCAACAAGATATATAGCCTAGTTTTTACCTGGGCTTTAAGCTTTGATTTCCATGTGACCTCAACAAGGTTGATGCTTATACCATATGCTACAACTAGAGTTGCCAGATCTCTAATATATTTAGAGGATACCAAAAACTTTAGGCTCTCCATTGTCCCCATTTTCGGCTTTTCCTGATACGGGCAAGAATACGGTTAACAAGAAACTCGAATTTGCAAAGATATCCAAAAACTGCAGTCTTTCAAAGGCACAATCAAGAACTAGTACGAGCAACGTATAGATGAAGACCCGAAAGAGAAAGTATACATAAAATTCACAGATATGAAAGGGTAAAACCTTCTTCTTCAGACTACGGGTGGGAAGCTGAACATTGTTGTTCACCCACCAGTAAAGGAAGCAGATTGCAAACCCCATTAGCATCACAATACTCATCATTCCCCTTAGGGACATGGCCCAGCCATCGACACCGGGGCCGAGGTTTTGCCTCAGTTGGGAGAAGTACTTCACTGTTCGACCAGAGAAAATAAGGGCAACGTTTGCACCAAGCCCGAAAAGTGGATAGAATTTCTTTGCTTCCTCAACAGTAGTGATCTGCAAGAAATGCATTGAATGAATGATACAAAATATTAGTGAGTCAAGAAGATGATCAGTGAAGCATCAACAGCCATGTAGGAGAAAACATGATGAGCTAGCTTAAAGTTGCATTGCACCTCATCAAGAAATGCCATTGTCAGAAAAGGTTAAACCATTATTACAGAGGAAGACAATCCAACAAATCATGTAAAATATTTGAGAATCCTATGATCTTGATTCAGCAAGGTAAACTTATAAGGGGTGAATCAAGAAATTCTAGACAATAGGGAGAAGGAAACAAATACCTGATTAGCAAATCCCCAGAAAAGAACTGAGACAACCACACTTCCCCAAAGTTCAGCCATAACATAGAAGAGACAGAAACTCCATATCCTCAAAATAGCAAGAGGGCCGAGAAACCTCGGACCAAGAACATTGAGAAGCTTATCAGCAAGAGCCGTGGGGTGGAAATACTGGCTGAGAGGATACAAAACAAAGCCAAAAGCTCCAAAAAAGGAAATAAAAGGTAGAATAACTGTATAAAAAAGGGCCTGCTTGGACAACACATTGGATAATTTTGTGTACAAGAGCATGAACCCAATGGCCATAGGCAAATTCACCCATGTTTTCAAGAAAGGTATAATCTCAGCGCTGGACCCTGGGGCTGTCACCACCAACACATCCTTTGTATCCCGAAGAATTGTGTAGTTAAACAGAATACAGAAAAACATCAACCCAAGAGGAATGATTTTCTTGAGGGTCAATATCTCAACTCCCATAAACTTGGGTGATGATTCTTTCTCGCCAAACACAGGCTTCCCATCGCCAGAAGCTGCAGCAGCCTCAGCTCTACAAATTGGATAGTTTCTAGTCTTCTGACCGATAAATTGAGGCTTTGTCACAAAGCCCTGAAACTTTGACAACCCGTTAACAGATAAAGATAGTCCATTAGGAACCCCTGATTTCAAAGTGGGGTTTGAAGGGCTGAGTCTGTACCTTAAACCCTGTGATGGCTGTGGATTGAAAGCTTTGATTCTGGGGTTTAATGGCAATGAAAGAAGCCCTTTTGAATGTAGAACACCTTGCATTTTTTTCTCCACCTCTCTCTCTTTCTCTTCTCTTGTTTCAGAAAGGAACTTCGGCGAGAAACCTTTCAAGATTAGATTTTTACGAGAGAGAGATGGAGATAAGGTTAGGGCGATGGATTAGAAGATAGCTTTTTTTCCTCCGATGGGGTTTTGGAGGTGGTGTACAAATATCTTCATATATAAATATATTGATGAAATCGAAATCCCTTGAACTAAGGAACAGAGAAGATATGCTTTAATATTCTATGTAACTATGAAGATTCATCTCCGAAAAAAGAAAAAGGAAAAAAAAAAAAAAAGTTTGAAGGTCAAAGTCGGATTAGATTCCAATGTATCAGATTCAGACAAATGCAGTAATATCAAATGTTATGTCCACCGCTGTCAAGAATTCTTGCAGCAGCCTTCGCAGTAAATAAACTGTGTTTATCATTTCTTTTCACAGTAATAAAAAAAAATGTTTACCTACAATTACAAAATGGGGAAAATGATCGTGGTTCAAGAGAAAAATAGGATAATTTCAAAGTAAAAGAGCGTATAAAATAGGTATTTGACATATATCTATTTAATTCAAGACAATAGGTCATCGATCTTGAAACGTAGTCGATATATAACTAGTTCAAAACAAGTGATTCGACCGGTAAATGTTAAATGACGAGGAACTGAATACAAGATCAGAGTAGGGTAGAACAGAATAACCCTTACAGAAATAGAAATAATACAAAAAATTAAAAGATCAAACTAATCAGCCGAGTCGAGAGGATCTCTTCCCGCAAGACAGATTACGCCTCCGTAGTGCTCGGAAACAGGCGGTCTGTCCCCAAAGGTAAAACGGCTTCGTCTCGTTCTAGGCAGCACCGCAGTCGACAGAGCTCCGGCGAACAGGAGTGAAGTAGGGCAGAGTTGGCAGGTGAAAAGCAACAAAATGCACTCAGGTGAAAAGCAACAAAGAATCTATTTTTGGAAGGAAGAATGTATGCTGCCTGGGATGCCTATTTATAGGCAGTCCACCACCTGGGGAGCGTGCTTGAGCCTTGAATTCCAGCACGTTTCTGTAACTCCCGCAGACACATCACGTGCTGACATGCTCGCCATGTCACGCACACGTAGGCTCCACGTCGTACTACTGGGCCAGATAAGCAAGCCCAGTCAACCCGTTGAGTCACCAAAAAGATAAGGTACTTTCGGGCCAAGCCCAAACCCGAAGCCCGAGGCCCAAAGACCAATTGCCAAGATCGGACTGGGCCGGCGCCGGGGCCAGGGCTCGGGCGCTCGGCCTTCGAGGCGGGCGGCGGCGCGCGCGTAGGAGCACGGGGTTGTCATACGACACCCCTATTACACACTTGTTATTACGAGGTTTAATCACTTAGGTATTTAAACCATGTTAAGTGTGTTTAATTAACCAATGTGGGACATCATTAATTAACTAATTAATATGCCCACATTATATAGTTATGCGTGCCACTTCGAGGATCGATTTCTCACTCACCGGAATTCGATTCTGAGAAAATAAATATACTATGCTTATCTACTCGCGACGTACTTCGACCTCGTAATATTTAATTACAACAAAATTAAATATTTTCGCACGAGTAATTAACTCGAACTTATCCGAGTTTCAACAATTCCCCCCATGAGTGGAAATGCCCAATGCATGAAATGCAAAAGCCAACTCCGTCCTCGAGAAACGTTAATGCACACGAATAGATAGCTTGTGGCCTTGAACCTTTCATCTTCAACATCATCAGATACACTAGTGGCTTAGTGGTAAAAACCTTGAATTAATCCTCCGTCGTGTGTACCTAGACAATGACATTGAAACAGTAACGTTTCAAACTCCATCCGTTCTCACGTTTGTTTCCATTACGGGCCATGGAAAACCCCTTTGGATTCATAAGTGTTCATTTGAAGCGGCCCTCACTTCCACTTATATAGGTGACCTCCTATTTAAGAGTATCCTGCCGTACTCAACCACTGCGTGGTTTTCAGGAGTCATTAAAAGTCGATTGACTTAACCTATACCACATGCAGGCTTAAAACACCTAAGTTTGCTCACCTAGGGAAGGGGAGAATTAGGCGTTAACACTCGAACTTATATAGCTTAGTTTTCCCATTGAACCTAGTTCTTGGGATCTCCAATCACCTAGGTTGGGTGTCCACTATACTCGTCCTAAATTGTGGATTTTAGTCTCATTCCCTCTAGCAACTTGTATATTTTATCTCGGTTTAACCCTTTGGTTAGCGGATCCGCTAGGTTATCTATTGACTTCACATATTCAATAGAGATAACCCCGTTTGAGATCAATTGCCTAACAGTATTATGTCGACGACGAATATGTCTCGACTTACCGTTATACATGTTGTTCAGTGCCCGACCAATAGCTGCTTGGCTGTCGCAGTTAGGGATGTCAATCGGGCTAACCCGTCAGGTTTCGTGCTAACCCTATCGGGCTGCGGGCTATTCGGTCCGGGTTGAATCAGGCTGAATTTTTATCGGGCTAAAAATTCTTGAACCTAACCCTAACCCACCGGTTTTCGGGCTGACCCGTCGGGTTAGCAATATTTACGAGTTTATTTTTGTAAAGATTTTCTTAAAATATTTTAACAACCCCTAAAACAAAATAAAAAAAGAAAATGATGAACCAACATAAATAAAAGACATCAAATAACAATATCTTTGCAAAAAAATAGTGATAAGTGGATAATCATAGTTTGAAAAGAAAAAAAAAACATCAATCCTTATATACCAACTAATTTAAGTAATAGAAGTACATTTCTTAACGTATAAAATGATAAAATAATGATTAAAAAATTAAATATAGCTTTCAATTGGGTGAACATAACAACGAGTGGCTAAAGGTTCTTGAAAGGAAGAAATGAGTAGGTACGCTAATTAGGAGAGTGACGAGTGGAAGACAGTGAAAGAGGAAGAAATGAGAGATTTTTCGATTTGAGGGTAAAGGACTACGTCATTGGGAGAGATTGATGAGATTTTGTGCGACGGAAAATTAGGTCTAGGGAATTAGGTATATAATTAATGGGTATAGTAGGATATAAATAATATTAGAAATAATAAATAATAAAATATTAAATATTGTCGGACCTACGGGCCGACCCGCAACCCACCGGGCTCAGCCCGTTCGGGCCGCCAATCCGTTGGGTTCAACCCGTTCGGTTAAAAATAATTTCGGTTGGAAATTTCTTACTCTAACCCGCACTTTAGCCCACCGGTTTCGGGCCGACCCATCAGTTTCGGGCTTTATTGACATCCCTAGTCGCAGTGAATCATCACTGAGGGCACTGGTTTGCTCCAACAAGGAATATCTTCAAGAAAGTGACGAAGCCATTCTGCTTCTTCACCAGCTTTATCTAAAGCTATGAACTCAGATTCCATTGTGGAGCGGGCTATACACGTTTGCTTCGTAGATTTCCACGAGACTGCCCCCTACCGACCGTAAACACATATCCACTCGTGGAATGTGAATCATTGGTGTCGGAGATCCAATTGGCATCACAGTACCCTTCAAGCACAGGTGGAAATCTAGTGTAGTGTAGCCCTAAGTTAAGAGTATACTTCAAGTATCTCAAAACTCTCACAAGAGCTTTTCAATGTTCTTTACTTGGATTGCTCGTGTATCTACTCAGTTTGTTCACCGAGTAAGCAAGATCTGGTCGAGTACAGTTAGTTAGATACATCAGACTACCAATTACCTTTGCATACTCCTCTTGAGTTACTGGGTCACCTCGGTTGTTGCTAAGATGAACATTGAGTTCCAGAGGTGTTTTTGCTGGTGAACTATCATAAGCATTGAATTTTCTAAGCACTTTCTCGACATAGTGAGATTGTGACAGAATAATTCCATCAGCTCTTTGATCGCGTATATTTTTAACCCGCGACTTAGCAAAGCTAATAATATAGCGGCAAATGAAATTATCGATCCCTCAGGGAAAGAAATAACGAAAAATCTTAAGTACTAAGTCAGGCGTTCTTGAAAATATTGATTAGGAAAATCAGATAAAAAGTTTTGTTGTTGTTTTGAAAATCGCAATATTTGCTAATGGAAATTAAACAGGAAATTGAAAAGCTTTTGAAGTCAAATAAGAGAAGCACAGATTCCAGGGATATCTACCTATCAAGTATGACTTGTATGAATGAATTGATTAATTCCCAATTTTAATTCCACTTCGTAGTGAAACATCAGAAAATTATTACGAACTTCTTTGTTGGACAATTCGTAAAGTAGATTAATTAATTACCTATCTCCGCTCGGTCTCAAGATAAATTAACTAACTCCAAAGATCTACAGATTTATTCCTACAATTAATCTCCTTCAGTTACGACAAGAAATCAAATTATATTGTGAAAATCTCTTTCGATTGAAAACTATCACAGTTACGTCTCAAGTAATCAACTAGATAATCCTAAGATGTGATCAGCAAATCAGAATTATGAATAAGCACAGATTTCACAAACTACGAAGGGAAGGGGAAAATAATTCAATTAATCATAACAAGCATACATTGATAGTTCGAAACCCTAGAATCTGAGAAAGGATTTAGTTACACATATTCATGGTAATATTCATCATAGAAAAATACAACCTGAATTGCATAAAAACTGGAATCCGAAAATCTTCCCGTAAAAACTTGTCTTCAAACATAAAACTCTAAAAACTCTTCAATAATAAATTCTTGTAATTGCTCTAACTCTTTTCTCTCTCTAACTCTGGTCTCTTCTTCTCAAAAAACGAATTTACATGAATATTTATAGAGGTGAATGATGTATCTAACAGTATCTAGGGTTAGATATGCCTTTATCTCCAAATCAGATCCAGACTAGGATTCCCGCATGCGCGTTGATCAAGGCTGTTTGGCATCGATCGCTGGACCTGGAACCTCTTCGTCGATTGACGAGGATTGGTAGCGATCGACGCTGACTTTCCTTCCGTCGATCTCCTTTTTCCCTTCGTCGAGCGCTTGGCGTGCTTTGCCTCATCGATCGACGAGCCTCTTCGTCGATCGACGGGGTGCTGAAACTGGAATTCTAATCATTCTCTGTTTTTCGACTAAAAACCTGCATGATTTATCAAACACGACATTCCAAGTACAAAATCCAATTCATGCACGAAAATGATACAAAAAAGATCTAAACACTACACAATCAGTCAAAGAACCATAAGATAAGTTGGTGAAAATCCTAACTTATCAACTCCCCCAAACTTAAACCATTGATCGTCCTCGATCAATTCACAGAAAAGAATTCTAATCAAATGCAGATACAAGTGTGCAATGCCTCACAAGCCTCTTTTGCAATATAAGTTTCACTTATTCACAAAAATCATGCAATCCAAACAAATTCTTATTGGTAAACTATTGAGGAGAAACCTCACCGGGCAGTGTTTGCACTCATCGCTCAATCAAGCAAAAGGATTTTGAAATTCACACAATCAAAGTTTTAGTTTATTTCACCATAGGTTTGACAAATTTCTCATCTCTCCATTGCTTGTTAGTGTGGCTTTTCAGGAAATCAGAAAGGTCTTTATTTGGTTGTAATGTGGCTCACCTAAGGTAGGATATTTTTGGCTAAGTGACTCAAAATATATCAATCAAACCCAAAGACCCAAGCATATCATAACCACATCATTTTCTATCTATGCACATTCTTGATCTTTCTCTTTTCTTTTTTTTTTCATTTTTTTTCTCTCGGGGTTCCTAAGAACTTGCTCTTAGTTATTTATGAACAACATAAACGAGTTTCCCTCATTTTCTTTCTTTCTCACTGATAACTGCAATTTAGCGGTTAGCCAAATAAATTTTTACACCCTAAGGTGGTCGATCCCACAGGGACTGTGCAATGAAAAACCGAAAGTACTAGTCATAATTCTTAGAACACAGAAGTTTGAGGAAATAGAAAAGGAGTTTTGTTTTGGAATTTAAAGATGACAAGTGCAGAAAATAAAGGGTTTTTGAAAACAATAAAGAAAAGCACAGATCCTAGGGCAGATAATCTAATCATCAACATGCAAATATCAATCAACTCAGCAATGGGGAAAACATAGATTTTTGTGGATTAAATTCCTTGGTCAGGCAATTAAATCCTAGATTATTAATTAGTGACTATCTCCTCTCGGTCTCAAGAACACCAAATAAATTAATCTCAATAATTATCTAATTATTCCTATGTAGGTTTCTTCCTTTTGAGACAGAAAACAAACACAGTTAATTCTCTCTTCCTGTTAATAATTTTCATCTCTCGATCCATCAAT
>JAPKLW010000853.1:233108-327257 GCA_026898455.1 Plectranthus barbatus
TTTCGGTACGGGTTTTCAATGAATTTGGCCTAAAACCTGGAAAAATCGCCCATCAAAGGCATAACACCCTCTAAAGTAGACTCATGCACAGAAATAAGTAAAAACATAATATAAAACACTTGAAACAATGGAGAAAAATATAGATAAGTGAGTATAAATATGAGCTTATCACTCACCAATGTTCATTTTTCTAACTTTTCCCACGGAAACCCCTAAAAAATTTTCTTTTCTCTCCTTGATTTTTTTTTTCTCATGGACTCACATCGCATTCCCACAATTCACACCATTCAATAAATCACAATCATCTTATTCATCAACCCTTCTAATCAAAAAAAAATTTCATTCAAGGCTCAAAGGGGCTATAAGTGAAGATTTAAGGTTAGTGTATGGGAGATGGGCTACGAAAGAACATGCCTAAAATCATTTTCACCCATTTACCGCACTTAATGCAACCTCAAGAGAGAAATTTGTCAAATTCTAGGAAATAAATCTAACAACTTTGTCACTCATCAAACGAAAAAAATGGCACAAATTCCTCACAAGGTAGAAATTTTCGTTACTCCTCAATAATTATCCAATTTCAAACAGTTATCTTGCAAAAATTTAAGTTTCAAAGATCAACATATCAAGCAAAACAGCTCCTATCATTGGCTACTCTATCACACAGATTATCACTCTTAATCAGCAAATAATTCGATTATCAATCAACAATTCTAGTTTAAGTAAAGACAAATAAGTAGTCATAACACCATCATAATCAAAAAGTTCCGACTGTCCTATGTTCAAAAGCTCCTAAAAAATGCTCAGACTATTCACTTAGAACAAGTACCACAAATCAAGAGTTGAAGAATACTAATTTTAAGTAAAAGGCCTTGCAGAGATCAATTGTTCACACTGAAGCAAAAGAACAAGGATGGTGATGGTTCAGAGAAAACAAAAAAAAAATCGAAAACAAAAACTGAAAAACAACGAAACAACAAAAATTAAAAAAAAGCAGGAAAATGAAAACAAACAAACGTTTCCCTTTTCCTATCCTCATCCCCCAAAACTTGTTTCACTAGAAGGAGTGGAAAAGTTTGAAAGTTAGACAAGGAAAGAGGAAACGATACCTCATTCCTCCTCCGGATGATCCTCCATCTCGACATCGGGAGATGGCCACACGGGCAGTCGCCGTCGGCAGTCTTGTTGCTCTCTCTGCCGGCGTAGGTAAACGGACTCAGGCTGCGTGTTCAGAAGGAGTCGCTGCATCTGAACGTCGAGGTTATTCAGCCTCGTGTTCACATTCTATCGAAAGTCTGCCTGCCGTGCGTGCTCTGCTGCATGCAAATTAGTCTGCTGCTGCATGAACTGGTAGATCGTCGCCAGATCCACCCCGGAAGATGAAGACTCTCCCGAGAAGTGGCGTAGAAGCCGTCTGTCGGTCCGGTCAGGGCTGTGCTCTCCTCCTTCGTCATCCTGAGGTTCCTCCTCCTCGGGCATTTATGGGGGCGTCTGCGGCGGTCGCTGGTCTGGCTGGGTCAGTGGTCGGTGTCGAAGTCTGGAGGTACCTGGGCCTCCTTGTGCTCCGACCATCAGCCTCAAGTGAGCGGGTGTGCTCATCAACCAATTATCACGGAAGTGATAATCGGTGACGTGAGTGAGGTCCCGCTGTGGAAGTGGAAATCTGTCCACATTGGACATTCGCAAAGACTAACCTGACACCCGTGGTGAAAGCATCAACATCTTCACCAGAGTCCCAGTGCCGAGTCCTCGGCTGTCGTCCTCAAGCGACTCGATTTGTGTCAAATCGATCCCCACATGCTCCGCAATCGGGGTGATCAATCCCCCGCTCCAAATGTTGCCTTTGGTGGCCTTGATCTGATGCCGCCATTGGTCCATGACTAGCGCCGCGAAGCTAAACTGCTCCCCTGTCAGCATGCAATTGAGGGCAAAAAGTTCCCCCACTCTCACTTTCCCGCTCTCATGTCTGCCGGTGATCGACACCCCCATGCATCTCTGAAGATATCTGAAAATTGGGTTGTCGATGGAGGACGCTTTCAAAGTCCCCGAGTCAAACTCCCGCAGGTCTTCTTTGGCATCAGATGCAATCTGGGACCAGAAACGGGCAATGTCGAAGTGTGGGGGGAGAAAACCGACCCCCCCAATGTGGACTCCCCAGATTTCTTCAAGCTCGTCCCTTGGAATTTCGTAGTACTGGTTCAGAAGCTGGAAACCAATTGTGGTCGGCTCTGACTCTGGCTGAACCTCGAAGACGCGGAGTGATGCAAGAAACTCCAGGACAAGCGACGGGTTTGTCGGCCAGCGGGCTGTCATCCAAGCATTCCAATCAATTCTCTGCAAAAGAGCTTCAACATCTGCTCGAATTCCCAGCATTTGCATTGTCTCCGGGCATGGGTAAAGTGTCTGCCGGATAGTGAACTCATCTCCTGAGAATTTTCTGTATCGCCTCTCATGAGCTTGTTTGGCGAAAGTGGGTCAAAAATCCATGGTCAAACTTAGGGGCGGCAATCTCCAACCCGACACGACAACCCGACACAAACCCAACACGAAAAAAACGGGTTGGGTCAACCCATTTAATTTTTGGGTCAGTTTCAGGTCAACCCGTCCAACCCATTTAATTTTTGGGTTGGGTTCGGGTCAATCTTGGGTTGACCCGCGAACCCATTTGACCCACCAATAATATTAATTATTATTATTATTATTTATGAAACATAATTACATAAAAATTTAATAAATAAAATATAGCCTAAAATCAAAATTTTTAAATAGTTAACACAAATTTTTAATTTTTAAAATAATTATCACAATTTATTAATTTTTAAATTAATTAACACATTTTTTTAATTTTTAAAATAATTAAACAGGTCATTTCGGGTCGACCCGAAAATAAACAGGTCGGGTTCGGGTTGGCGTGTCGCTTGTTATTATCAGGTCACAACCCGACCCGCCAACCCGAACCCGACCCATTTGCCACCCCTAGGACTCAAACTGCAAGGGTAGTGGAAAAAATTTGTCAAAGTTCATCACAATTCTTCACAAAATTTCCAATGTAAGTGCATCCAATTGTGCAATAATCCACAGAAATAAATCTACCCATGCAAAATTGATTCGACATTCATGCAATTCAAACTCTATCCTAGCATACTACCTTTTTGTCTGACAGAATTTGTCCCAGAAATAACAAAACTAGAATAACACCCCAAACTAGAATCATCCCCCAAACTATCGTACGTAGAAATCAATGAAATTCAAGCAGCAAACCAATCACAAGTAAGTATATCGACAAAAACAACTAACCATATCGAATAATCACAATGAATAGCAACGAAATTGACAAAATTGCAAAAATGAACCTAGGGCTCCAACTTCAATTTTTATCAAAAATCATTCTCAAATCGTTCAAAACATGTGAAATAATCAAAGAGGAGAGTGTTAGGATACATACCGTGGTTGGTTGTGACGAATTTGGAGAGAAAAAAATTCGAAGTGGGTGTTTGGGAGAGTGAGAGAGGCGTGCGTCGTGTGTTTGTGAGGAAAAAAATGAGGAAAAGTGGGTTTTAAACCCGTCTCTGTCCGACTCAGCAGCATTCGTGTCGATCGACGAGGCATCTTTGTTGATCGACGAGGGCGAAACATTCTCGTCGATCGACGAGGCCAAATTTGCTCGACAGACGACTGGACCCGAAACAAAAAGAGAGAGAAAGAAAAACAAAACTCAACTGACTCGACTTGACTGAATTGAAAAAAATAACTGAAATAAAAAAAGCAGGAAACTGTTGGGTTACCTCCCAACCAGTGCTTGGTTTTATGTCGCTAGCTCGACAATACTTGAGTTTTTTTAAGGGCGGTTCAAGTAATACTTCTCCACTGCTCCGATCTGAAGAGGGGTGAAGTATGGTTTCAGGTTTTGCCCGTTCACTTTGAAATTCTTTCCATCTTGGCCAGCTAATTCAACTACACCGTTCATGAATTGACAGATCACGGTGTATGGTCCGACCCACTTTGACTGTAGCTTTCCGGGCATAAATCAAAGACGGGATTTGAAGAGGAGAACCTTGTCACCTGAATGGAAAACATGCGAGTGGATCTTATTGTCGTGGAATCTCTTTGCTCTATTCTTATAAATGACGTTGTTCTCATAGGCTTCATCCCGAAAGTCTTCTAATTCGTTCAGTGCTATAGCGCGTTCTTCTGCAGCAGTCCTCCAGTCCAGATTTAATTCCTTCACTGCCCTCCAAGCTTTGTGCTCCATCTCGACGGGAAGATGACATGACTTTCCGAAAATCAGCTGATATGGAGATGTCCCAATCGGTGTTTTGTAGGCGGTGCGGTATGCCCAAAGTGCATCATCGAGAACTGCTGCCCAATCCTTTCTTTGCTTACCGTCTTCTCCAAAATCTGCTTGATTTCTCTGTTGGATAGTTCCGTCAACCCGTTCCCTTGAGGGTGATATGGGGTGGTAACGCGGTGCTTTACTCCATACCTAGCAAGAAGAGAAGAAAGCCATCTGTTACAAAAATGTGATCCCCCATCACTTACCAGGGCTCATGGTGTTCCGAATCTTGTGATGAGCTTTTGCAGGAACTTGATGACGACTTTGTGATCGTTGGTGGCTGTCGGAATGGCTTCGACCCAACGTGATACGTAGTCCACCGCCAATAGAATGTATGTGAATCCTTGCGATGGCGGGAAGGGTCCCATGAAGTCGATCCCCCAGACATCAAATATTTCAACTTCAATCACCGGAGTCTGTGGCATCTCATCCCTCCGCGAGATGTTGCCGGTCTTCTGGCAGCGATCACAGCCCGTTATCCATCCGCGACAGACTTCGTAGATGGAAGGCCAATAGAACCCGCTTGCAAGAATTTTGAAGGCAGTCTGGTTGGCTAAATGGTGGCCACCAGTAGGAGATGAATGGCAGGCTTCGAAGATTTTGTGCCACTCGGACTGGGGCACACAGCAGCGAATGACGCCGTCAGCACATCTGCGCCACAGGTAGGGATCCTCACAATAGTAGAATCTGACGTCGTGCAGAAACTTCTTCTTTGCATATAGAGAGGAGTCCGGAGGAAGTACGCCGCCGACCAGATAATTGGCGAAGTCTGCGAACCACAGGGTTTTGGATTCATACATCTCTTTCATGTCCCTCAAGGCATAGACCTGTTCGTCGGGGAATGTATCTCGGATTGTTGATTGTTGATCGTCCCCTTCGTCCGGTGATTCGAGCCTTGACAAGTGGTCGGCGATGACGTTCTTGCTTTATTTTCTGCCCTTGATCTCCAAGTCGAACTCTTGCAGCAGCAGTATTCATCGAATCAGTCTGGGCTTGGCATCTTGTTTTGCGAATAGGTATCTGATTGCTGCATGGTCGGTGTAGACAATGGTCTTTGAGCCTATCAGATAAGACCGGAACTTGTCGAAGGCATACACAACCGCAAGCATCTCCTTTTCTGTCGTGGTGTAGTTGCATTGGGCCGGATTCATGCTCTTGCTGGCGTATTGAATCACATGGAAGAGCCTTCCTTTCAGTTGGCCCAGAACTGCTCCAACAGCATAATCGCTAGCGTCGCACATCAATGTGAAGGGCTCTTCCCAATCTGGTGCGGTAAGGACTGGTGCAGTTACCAGTGCTTCTTTCAGCTTCTCAAATGCCTTCAGACATTCTTCGTCAAAAACAAAGGACACGTCCTTCTCCAGTAAGTTACACAAGGGCCGGGACACCTTTGAGAAGTCTTTGATGAACCTCCTATAGAATCCTGCATGACCCAGGAAGCTTCGGACGGCTTTGACATTTGTTGGTGGTGGCATCTTCTCTATAGTTGTCACTTTGGCTCGATCCACTTCCAATCCTTCGGCTGACACTCGATGTCCCAACACGATTCCTTCCCGAACCATGAAATGGCATTTCTCCCAATTGAGGCACATGTTTGTCTCGGTGCAACTCTCAAGTACAGTAGCCAAATTCTGCAAACAGACATCAAATGAGCTACCAAAAACCGAGAAGTCATCCATAAATACCTCCATGATGTCCTCGATCAGGTCGTGGAAGATTGCCATCATGCATCTCTGGAAGGTGGCCGGTGCATTGCACAGTCCAAAGGGCATCCGTCGGTAGGCGAACACTCCATATGGACAGGTGAATGCCGTCTTGTGTTGATCTTCAGGAGCCACAACTATCTGATTGTACCCTGAGTAACCATCAAGAAAGCAATAAAAAGGATAACCAGATAATCTATCTAGCATTTGATCAATGAATGGAAGAGGAAAATGATCCTTGCACGTGGCGGTGTTCAAGGCTCGGTAGTCAATGCAGACTCGCCATCCCGTGATCGGTCTTTTCGCTACTTCTTCTCCATCGTCATTCTTCACTATTTGCATTCCTCCTTTCTTGGCTACTACTTGTGTAGGGCTCACCCACTTGCTGTCGGAAATTGGGTAGATCATGCCATGGTCGAGGAGTTTGAGAACCTCCTTCTTTACAGCCTCTTGCATGATGGGATTCAAACGTCGTTGTGCTTGTCTCTTTGGTTTGGCATCCTCTTCAATGATGATCTTGTGCATGCACAGCGAAGGGCTGATCCCTTTGATATCTCCCAAAGTCCATCCGATGGCGGTCTTGTATGTCCGTAGAACTCGCAGCAGTTTGTCCAACTCCCCCTGTGAAAGATAAGCAGAAATAATAACAGGGTAAGTGTTATCAGACCCTAGGAATGCGTACCTGAGATGTGTCGGGAGTGTCTTGAGCTCCAGAATTGGCAGTTCAGAGCTGGAAATCGGCTTCTCCAGTTTGCTGTCGATCGACGGAGCATCTTCATCGATCGACGAGGATGTTGTTGTAGCGTCGATCGACGAGGCAGTGGACCCGATCGACGAGGATTGGCTGTAGTGGCTGGGCAGCGGTTCTCTTTTAAGTTCTTTCTCTCGAGTTACCTCCTCGAACACATCCAGCTCCATGACCAGATCCATGATCCCCTCGGTTGCTTTGTCCAGATTTGTGGACGAGAAAAGGGAGTGTTGCAAGCAGTTTTCCAGGAAATCCGGCTCACTTTTGAAACAGGTGAAAGGGGAAGACATTACCGGGCTGAAGCAGTTGATCATGTGGCATTCTTCTGCATACCTTGTAAATCGAGAACGTGACGGACTCATTGTTCACTCGGAACGTCAGCTTGCCGTCGCGGATGTCGATTAATGCCCCTCCGGTTTTCAGGAATGGTCTTCCAAGGATCAGAGGAATGTTCCGATCCTTCTCCATGTCGAGCACCACAAAGTCAGCGGGAATTATCAAGTCCTTTACCTTTACCAACATATCTTCAACGATGCCCTTCGGATAGGTGACTGATCGGTCGGCCATCTGAAGAGAGATTGTTGTGGGCTTGATGCTTTCGATCTTTAACCGTCTGAAATTGATAGCGGCATCAAGTTGATCGAAGCCCCTGAATCACAGAGAACCTTCCCGAAGGTCTCACCTCCGATGACACAAAAGATTGTGAAGGAACCCGGGTCTTCCCTTTTGATCGGCATCTTCTTTTGGATGATAGCGCTGCACTCTTCGAACAGGTTGACCGTCTCGTGCTCCAAGAATGGTCTTTTCTGAGAGACCATGTCTTTCAGAAACTTGATGTACCCGGGCATTTCTTGAAGAACTTCTACCAATGGGATGTTGATATGCACCTTCTTCATTGTCTCCAGGAATCGTGCATACCTTTCGTTCATCTTGGTCTTGGCAAACCGCTGCGGATAAGGCAGAGGAGGCTTATACATCGGTAGAGCAGGGGCGGCCGTCGATCGACGAGTGCTAGCCTCGATCGACGGATGCTTTGCTGCTTCGTCAATCGACGGAGGTGTTTCGTCGATCGACGGAGCTTCTCCTGTGATGACTTCTCCTTCTTCCTAGGTTTCTCCTTCATCTCGGGTGTCTGTCCCTGCTTGCTTGGGCCCTTCGTAGGTTTTGCCCCCTCTCAGAGTTATAGCGTTCACCTGGTTCCTCTGATTCTGATTTTTGGGGTTGACCTGAGTGTTGCTCGGAAGTTGTCCCGGCTTGTGTTTAGTTCCAAGGGCATCGGCGATCTGGCTGACTTGATTTTCAATGATCTGCACGTGCTTTTGCATCTGATCGACCTTTGTGTTCACCCCCGAAATTTCCTGCTTCAGCTTGGCTACAGTGTCGGTGGAGCCTTCCATGAATTTAGCCAAAATCTCCTCGAGATTTGGCTTCTTCTTCTCCACTATTACTCCATCTTGTACGGCAAATCCTGGTGGTGGTTGCTCTGCAGCTTGAGGGTTTGCATAGGAGAATCCAGGGTGATTCCTTGCGTGATTGAAAGTGTAGGGCTGGTTATTCTGCTGATTGTGTTGCTGATATCCTCCTCGGTAGTTGTTTTGATAACCGCCCCTTTGAATGAAATTCACCTTAGCATTGTCTTCCTCGGTTGGACCCTGCACTACTTCAACTGCAGCTATTGCTTTCTCCTGCTTCAGATTAGCAAACTCTTCCCTGAGCTTTTTCAGCTCGGCTGCCAAATCGGGTTGTTCGGCAACTTTTTCCACCGCTTTTTCCACTACTTTCTCGACAGCTTTCACAGGCCGAGTTCGGTTTGAGGACCACCGTTGAGTGTTGTTGGCCATCTTTTGGAAGAACTCCATGGCCTTTTTCCCACTTTTCGTCATGATTGTGTCTCCCAGTGTGGTGTCCACCAATTTGGCTGTCTTATCATTGAGCCCTTCATAAAACGCCTCAGCTTGTTCTCCTGGCGGAAAACCATGTCCGGGACAGGCTCTCAGCAACTCGTTGAATCTTTCCCACGTCTCACTGAAGCTTTCGTCAGGCCTTTGAGCGAACCTGATGATTTCTTTCCGTCTTTGCCTGATAACATTTGGAGGGAAAAAGTTCCCTAGAAACTCATTTCTCAATTCGGTCCACGTGCCTATGCTTCCTTTGTCCAGTGCGGTGAACCATGATTGTGCCTTATCCCTCAGAGAGAATGCGAACAGACGCATTCGGATGGCACTCTCGCTGACTCCTCCAATTTTGACAGTGTTGCAGAGCATAATGAACTTATCCAAATATGCATAGGGTTCCTTAGTAGGTCTTCCTCCGAATTGATTTTGTTGCACCATCTGCACCAATTCGGTCTTCAGTTCAAAATTGTTGGCATTGATGCCAATCTTGAAGTCAGTCTCCTTGAATCGAGGTTTGTATCGGTTTTGCATGGCTTCCTCTTCTTCCTTATCGTCGGATTCCTCTGGAGGGTCCTGATTGTCATCCTCTTCAATGTCGGGATTGTCCTCAAACAGTGGGTTATGGCGAAGATCCCTTCCATTCGGATTGTTCCTCTCGAGGTCTTTCTCCAGATTGTACTGTTGGATTTGCGCCCTCATAGCTTGGACTTCTTGAATAAGGACAGCCTGCTCCTCTGCAGTTAGCACTGGTGGTTGCAGTTGAATAACCGGTTGTGGCACGTTATCTTCCATTGTTTGGTTACTCGAGCCTTCCTGAGCACGCTTATTCTTTCGAATCTTTCTGCAAGTGGCTTCAATGTCCGGGTAGTAATAAAGCGGGTCCTTTCCTTTGGTTCTTGTACTCATGCACTACCTGTACATCAAAGGAGGTAGTGAGGTAAAACTGGAAAATAAACAGGACGAACTGAAATAAGAAAACTGAACCTCTGAAACGACAAAGGCGTCGATCGACGAGAAGTAGCGTCGATCGATGGAAAGAAATTGACTTCGTCGATCGACGCGAACTAGCGTCGATCGACGGGAAATATGAAAATGCGAGAAAAATTCAGAAAATACGAAAATTACAGCCTAAAGCAATATTTCAATCACAGACTTAATAGTAAGATTAATTCTATTCTTTCCCCGGCAACGGCGCCAAAATTTGATCGCGTATATTTTTAACCCGCGACTTAGCAAAGCTAATAATATAGCGGCAAATGAAATTATCGATCCCTCAGGAAAAGAAATAACGAAAAACCTTAAGTACTAAGTCAGGCGTTCTTGAAAATATTGATTAGGAAAATCAGATAAAAAGTTTTGTTGTTGTTTTGGAAATCGCAATATTTGCTAATGGAAATTAAACAGGAAATTGAAAAGCTTTTGAAGTCAAATAAGAGAAGCACAGATTCCAGGGATAACTACCTATCAAGTATGACTTGTATGAATGAATTGATTAATTCCCATAATCAACATGTCATCTACATAAAGGAATACAATAACAAAGGAGCTAGGGGTACCTTTATAGTAGACATACTTGTCACACTCGTTGTACTTGAACCCGTTTACCAACATTGCGTTGTCAAACCTTATATGCGACTGCTTGGGCGCTTGTTTTAGACCGTACAAGGATCTTATCAATTTACAGACCTTCTTTTCTTGACCGGGTACTACGAACCCGTCAGGTTGATCCATGTAAATTTCTTCCTCTAATTCACCGTTCAAGAAGGCAGTTTTCACATCCATTTGGAGAATCTCTAGATTGTACAACGCAGCAATCGCGAGAAGCACTCTAATGGACGTGATTCGAGTTACAGGTGAATAGGTGTCAAAGAAATCATCTCCCTCTCTTTGTAGAAAGCCTTTTGCCACTAGGCGGGCTTTATACTTATCAACAGAGCCATCGGCTTTGTACTTCCTTTTTAGGATCCACTTGCATCCTAAGGGCTTGCAACCTTTCGGGAGATCAGTCAGAATTCATGTATGATTATGCATTATGGATTCAATTTCACTGTTGATCGCTTCTTGCCAGAGAGAAGCGTCTGGTCGAGCTAGAGCTTCCTTAATAGTTTTCGGTTCGTCATCCAATATATAAGTAATGAAGTCGGGACCAAAACTTTTAGCAGTCCTAGCTCTTTGACTACGTCTCGGTTCTTCCTCAACAGGATCAGAACTAGTAGCCTCCTCGTGTGTTCTCTTTCGAGAAACTTGAGGTTCATCCTCTTTTCTCTTGTTCGGATAGACATTTTCAAAGAATATTGTATTCCTTGATTCTATCGTCGTTTCTACAGTCACATTCGGGTTCTCCAACTTGTGCACTAGGAAACGATAAGCTGCACTGTTAAGTGCATAGCCAATAAAGATGCAATCAATTGTTTTAGGACCGATTGCAACTTGTTTGGGTGGAGGCACTTCAACCTTCGCTAAACAACCCCAAACTTTGAGATATTTATAGGAGGGTTTTCTATCTTTCCACAACTCATATGGGGTAACATCTTTTCCTTTGGGAGGAATCTTGTTCAAGATGTAGTTGGCTGTTAAGACAGCTTCACCCCACATATTTTTAGGTAAACCCAAACTAATCAATAGAGCATTCATAATCTCTTTTAAGGTCCGATTCTTTCTCTCGGCAACACCATTTGATTGAGGTGAGTACGGAGCAGTCGTTTGATGAATTATGCCTGAAACAGCACAAAGTTCTTCAAACGGAGCGACATACTCTCCACCTCGATCACTTCGAATCATTTTGATTCGAGTGCTCAATTGATTCTCTGCTTCCACTTTATAGTTTTTGAAAGCTTCTATTGCTTCATCTTTACTTCGGAGTAAATAAAGATAACAATATCTTGTGCAATCATCAATGAAGGTTATGAAAAATTTCTTCCCACCTCTAGTTTGCACAAACTTTAGATCACACAAATCAGTGTGAACTAACTCTAGAGGCTTAGTGCTCCTTTCGACTGATTGAAATGGTAACTTCGCCATTTTTGCTTCAACACAAACTTCACATCTTGTTTGTTTAAAATCAGTCATTTTCAACAAGTTTAGATTCATCAATCTTTTTATAGCATTTAGATTTACATGTCCTAATCTAATATGCCACAAATCAGAGCACTCAACCAAGTAAGCAGAAGAAGATTCACCTTTATTGATAATTTTTTCCGCTTGGCGCCGTGCCATTACATTCATTTTGAAAAGTCCGTTGGCAAGGTAACCCTGGCCAAGGAACTTTCCAAACTTGGACAAAATAAACTTTTCAGACTCAAAAACAAGTTTAAAACCATTGTTTACAAGAAGTGAGCCTGACATTAGATTCTTCCGGATGTCCGGGACATGAAACACATCCTTCAAGGTGAGGTCCTTTCCGCTTGTGAGCCTTAGGACCACATTCCCAACTCCAGCCACATCAGACGAGGCTTGGTTGCCCATGTGAAGCTTTCTTCCTTCAACAGCTTTGTAGGAAGAGAAGACATTCCTTTCGGATGCTACGTGACAAGTTGCACCCGTATCTACGAACCATTCCCTCGGATTGTCCACATGGTGGACTTCTGAAACAACAACACACAAGTCGTCTTCCCAATCATTATCGGGTTCGACATTATAGTTATACATCTTATCTTTGCCCTTGCCTTTAGCTTTGGGCTTCTTACATTGATTAGCCACGTGGCCAGGCTTGCCACAATTGTAGCAGTCACCCTTGGATTTAGGCTCTTTGATCACAATGCCCTTGTTCGATTGGGTAGGCCTCGATTGGGTAGGCCTCTTACGCTTCTTTGATGGACCACCACGTTCCATCAAATTGGCCTTAGCCTCCATAGCCCTCAGTCTTGGATCAGGCCTTCGATTGTCTTCTTCAATCCGAAGTTTGACAATCAAATCTTCAAGAGTCATAGCCTTTTGCTTGTGCTTAAGGTAACTCTTGAAGTCCTTCCAAGAAGGAGGTAGCTTTTCTATGACCGCAGCCACATTAAAAGCATTGGGAATTAACATCCCTTCGGCTTGAACATTGTGCAAGATCAATTGAAACTCTTGCACTTGTTCTACAACCGATCTATTGTCTACCATCTGGTACGACAAATACTTGGCCACGACGTACTTTTTAGTACCCGCGTCCTCAGTTTGGTACTTCTTCTCTAGCATTTCCCATAGTTCTTTTGACATTTCTACATTTGCGTACACCGCATACAAGGGATCTACTAAAGCATTTAAAATAAAATTTTGACATAAGAAATCCCCATGGCACCAATTGTCGAAGGCGACACGCTTCTGGCAGTCCGGCTCATCATCAGCGCACTCGGGCTTGTCTTCCTTCAAGTAGTTGGCTAGCCCCAACGTGGTGATGTAGAACAGCATCTTCTGCCTCCACGTCTTGAAGTCAGCGCCAGTGAACTTAGAGGGTTTCTCCGCTTGAGCATTGGGAGGAAGGCGCGGAGCAGAAGGATCATAGCCAGGCACGCCACCGGCTCCATTTCCAGCAGAGTTGTTCAAGTCATCAGCCATCTTGATTCAGAACAAAATAATCTGTCTTGCGATTGTTAAATGATGAGGAACTGAATACAAGATCAGAGTAGGGTAGAACAGAATAACCCTTGCAGAAATAGAAATAATACAAAAAATTAAAAGATCAAACTAATCAGCCGAGTCGAGAGGATCTCTTCCCGCAAGACAGATTACGCCTCCGTACCGTAGTGCTCGAAAACAGGCGGTCTGTCCCCAAAGGTAAAACGGCTTCGTCTCGGTCAAGGCAGCACCGCAGTCGACAGAGCTCCGGCGAGCAGGATTGAAGTAGGGCAGAGTTGGCATGTGAAAAGCAACAAAATGCACTCAGGTGAAAAGCAACAAAGAATCTATTTTTGGAAGGAAGAATGTATGCTGCCTGGGATGTCTTATTTATAGGCAGTCCACCACCTGGGGAGCGTGCTGGAGCCTTGAAGACAAACGATGGTTACGACGCGTGTCTCCCGGGATCGGACGGTTCCCGCAGACACATCACGTGCTGACATGCTCGCCATTTCACGCACACGTAGGCTCCACGTCGTACTACTGGGCCAGAGACCAATTGCCAAGATCCAAGTCCAAGTCCGGGCCGGGCCGGAGCCCGGGGTGCGGGCGCTCTTGCCCGCAGTCTCGCTGAGGCCGAAGGCCGAGGCGAGGCGGGGCGGGCGGCGGCGCGCAGGAGCACGGGGCTGTCATACGACACCCCTATTACACACTTGTTATTACAAGGTTTAATCACTTAGGTATTTAAACCATGTTAAGTGTGCTTAATTAACCAATGTGGGACATCATTAATTAACTAATTAATATGCCCACATTACATAGTTATGCGTGCCACTTCGAGGATCAATTTCTCACTCACCGGAATTCGGTTCTGAGAAAATAAATATACTACGCTTATCTACTCGCGACGTACTTCGACCTCGTAATATTTAATTACAATAAAATTAAATATTTCAGCACAATTAATTAACTCGAACTTGTCCGGATTCCAACAGTAAATTTGAAAATTTTGAAACAAAATCATATTGATTTGACCAAATGGTTGAAATGTAAAATTGTTTGTATATATACTATTATTTTAAATATAATAATATTAATTAATATTATTTAATAGAAAAATAAAATATTAAATATGCATATAAGTTACTAGTGTATATTCCTTTAAATTGCAATCTTATAAATGAACGTCAATATTTTTTGGGTCCTGATATCACTTATCTCCTATTAAATTTTTATGGCATATGAAATATATTTATTATTAATTTTATTCTTTACATTCAAATCGATCAAATAATATACTATTTACCTTATTTATTGAAATTTAGTATATTATTTTGATATGTAATATTTTCAAAAATATATCTATGGGTTGATCAATAATTCATCATTCAAAGTGACCAAATATTATGCTCGAATTTTCTCCTATCCCGAATTAAATATTATAACATGATTTTTAAAAATTAATATAAAAAATAGTACATCTTAATTATGTCTGCCACAGTAAATAAGTTAACTTTGGTCTACTATCCTATTCCTATATCTACCATCAAACCAAAATCTATAAATTTCAGTTATTATTGTGTCCTTTTATTTTCGAGGTTATATTAATAAATTCAAAGCTATCAAATATTATTATTATTATATAAATTTTTGGATACACTTTATTTTTTTCTAAATTAGACTTATTGTTTTTTTTTTTAAAAAAGAATATACTAAAACAAGTTATATAATCTAAGCCCATTCATAAGCCCGGCCCATTGGCTCTCTCATAATTGATTTTCACAACTTCTTTTTTTCTTCTTTGCTTTTTTTTGAGAATAATTGTGAAAAAAAGATCGTCGATTTTATTCTGATCTCGAGAGTGAGGTGTTGTTCATCAAGATGGTGCTGGCATCGAGTTCATGGTCGCAAGCTTTGCTTCGGATCTCTCCGTACACGTTCTCCGCCATCGGAATCGCTATATCGATCGGTGTTTCAGTACTCGGCGCCGCGTGGTATTTTTTCATACGTTGGGATATACTTCTTCCGAGTTTTTGGGGGCGAATTTTTTGCCTTAGTTTTTGCTTATATGTTTGAAATCTTAGGGGGATTTACATAACTGGAAGTAGTTTAATTGGTGCTGCAATCAAAGCTCCTCGCATTACCTCCAAAAACCTAATCAGGTACTTTTCGAATCTGAGTAGATTCAGATTTGCGATTGGTTCTGTGAATGCTGCTATATTGATGTTTTGGATTTTCTAGAGGGGGGGGGGGGCTGAAATAAGTTTCATTTACTGCTGTTTTTGCTCAATCGTTGATTTTTTTTTTTTTTTTTATAGTGTTGCGATTTTACTATGGTTCATTTATTACTTGTCAGGAGACGCGGCGTGATTTATCAATCTCACGTTAGTCAATTCATTGTTTAGGAATGTCTTTGATGCGCATATGTGGATTAATCTTAGTTCTTAGATGCTGGTGTCCTTGGAAAACATTGCCACACTTTTGCGAGGGGTAAAACAATGTCTGAGCGAATAGCTAAAATTTATTGGGGAATTATAGCGAGGCTATTTTCTTTGGTGTACAATTCTAGGAGGCTATCATCTGTTGTAACTTGTGATCAAGCATTAGATTAGGTCCCTGCTGTTCATTTTCAGATTTTAGATTTCTGACCTGTACTTGTAACTAGTGTACTCATATTGGATGAACCTTGTAGCTAGTTGTATTTCCCAACCTTATAGGTTGGGTGACTGAGTTTAGATCCTTCATTCCTCCCCCAAGTCAGTAAAAGTGTATACTGGATGAAAATGACTTGCAAGAATAAAAACGGCTTTAATCTCGTTTTTTTTTGGGGATGACTTACATAATGACTTGGAGTACTTCATCAATAAAGTGGATGTCATTAATAGAATGTACTTGATATGAATAAGTAATGTCTGTTAATTTAGTTCAACCTATTGTGTCCCCTTGCAGACTGACTAAAGAGAAATGTATTTCAGTACTAATCAGTAATCAGTAATCACTGCATCCTAGGTCAGAAGTACTGCCTGCAGATTTGATCCAATTTTAAGCTGCTTTTAGTTAAGTAGTTATGAATGATAAATTACAGTAGATTCCTTTTCTTTTACTGTATATGATCATAGAGTTAATTATAAGTTATAAAACAAAATATGCAAGTGTTTCTCAATCTGATAATATCACAATTCCAAGTGACACATCTGGTTAGTCTCTGTTAATGATCAGATGATGACGAGACTACAAATACTAAATACCAATGTTGTTTAGCTGGAAGTGCTTTCATTTGTATTAGCTGTCTGACTCCACCCTCCTCTCAGTGTCATTTTCTGTGAGGCTGTTGCCATATATGGAGTCATTGTGGCCATCATTCTTCAGACAAAGCTAGACAGTGTGCCTCCTTCCAAGATTTATGACCCTGAGTCCCTCAGAGCAGGCTATGCTATATTTGCATCTGGAATCATTGTGGGATTTGCAAATCTTGTCTGTGGGTGAGTTTCTGTTTTCATTTCTGACTAAATGTTAGGTATAAGTGGCAATCCTCCCTCCTCTGATTTTCTAATGTTTTCACTATTCACACAGGCTGTGCGTTGGAATAATAGGAAGCAGTTGCGCTTTGTCGGATGCACAAAACTCTACTCTTTTTGTTAAGATCCTTGTTATCGAGATCTTTGGCAGTGCACTTGGACTGTTTGGTGTCATCGTAGGCATCATCATGTCTGCTCAAGCAACTTGGCCTACCAAGTAGTCACCCCATGCAGTAAACTCTATTACGATTTTCGGTATCATTCCTGCCTAAAATATTTCATTTTTTGTGTTGTTTATGCTTTGTGTTTCTTTATTTGTATTGCTCTTGTATGACCTAGAAGTAATTAAACATGGTGAAAGCATCAAAGGAACCAAAATGCCGACAACATTCCACTTGGGCTCTGTATGTAATTTGTTTCCTATAAATAAATAATCCCTTTGAGTTCCATGGTAGCCCGTTCTTGTGTATAAATGGTTCTGTAATGTTTCTATGGGTTTGTTTGGGATACACTGTTTAAATAGAGATGAGTATTCTCACCATAATTTGAATTCACGATCAATTTGATCATAGACAAATCGTTTAATCACTTGTACTCCTAGGTAGGGGACATTGTATTCTTTTAATAAAAATACATGTATTTACACTTGCACAATCAGATGTCCAGGGGAACCTCGTACATCTTGATCATATAGGTGAAGTGTTTTTATCACTGCGCCCCGAGAAAGGCTGGGATACTGTGTTTGATCCTTCTTAATGTTTTCAGTGTATATTTATCAGTAAAAAACTTGGTACTTGAAAAAACACCCCAACTCTTCAAATTCTTTTTGTTGTTGTCCTTTGCTACAATAGTATTTTTTATTTATTTTCATGTTTGCTGCGTAAACACTTTTTGTCTATCTTAATATTATCAAGATTTGGTTTTGAAAATTCAATTTTATCGAAATAAATCTACAGGGAACTAAACATGCTTCATCTTGACAATTGAGGGGTCCTACATCCATTTAAAAGCCTAAACAGATTTGATTGTATGTCAGAAAAAAATGGTTTTGATGGATGATGTTTGTCAAGCTTTTTCTTTCAAAATTATTATTGCTTTTTATTCCCCTCTTGGTAGGTTTGTGGTAGGGCTTCCCCCAACCCCGCCTCCCAAAAAATACTTTTTACTCCATCCATTCTAGTTTGATCGACACAATAACTAAAGACTATGAATATAGAATGAGTTGAATGGAATAATACTAATGGAGTGGCACAATTAAATCGGGATAAATGGAATATTATTTTGCATGTTTCCTCTCCATTGTCCTATAATAAACAACATGTATTGAGGATATCTCTCATAGATAAATATTCAATGCACAATCCTTGTTTCTCTTATTCCATGTTCAGTCTCTTGATAACCTTTTAGTCAGTTCTTATTAGTTATGCTTATCACAATGTCAGTGAGAGTTTGGTTTTTGATTTCATGTTGCTTGTTTGTGTTTTGTCGGTTGTTTACTCTCTTGGGTATGCCCGAGTACTTTTTATCAGGCCGTGTGCCCTTTGTCTTTGATGTAGTACTTATTTTGTGTTTTTTCCCCTGTTCAAAAGAAAACAACTAAAGAAAATGAACACATTTGTGGGAGAACTTGAAATGCCCAAGAAGCATGTAGAGTTATTTTAGATTCAACAATTTGAATTATGAATTGAGAGAGATTTCCAAATCAAAGGGGAGGGGATATTGGACTTGTGCATCACAACTCTGATACACTCTACATCTGAAATTTCAAGATATTTATTGTCTTGAATTTCTAGAATCTTAGTCTTGGTCAATGAATAATCACTTATTAAGTCTTCAATGCCATTTTCTTTTATATATATATATTGGAAAAAAAACATATAATATTATAAAAAGGTTTTTTAAGAAACACAAATAAATAAATATATATATATATATATATATATATATATATATATAAATTAATTTATAATTTTAATAATCGTTAAATGGGAGTTGGTTATTATTTGATCATGGACTATAATTACTATGTAATAACTATTATAAACAATGTAAAATGTAAACAAATAGAGACTGTCAATGGGCAAAACAAGTAGAATCAAAGGAATTAAACCTCATGTTAAAATTTTAAAATGTTATAAATAAAAAAGTATATGTATTAAGTTTAAGTATTGTAATATAATTAATTGATACAATCAACACTGATAAACTCTTAAAAAAAAATCTAAACTCACATATTAAGCTGAAAATCTTTGTAATAACAAAAATAAATCTCAACTAACACTGGAAAATTGTAGACGATCAAAACGTGTTTTTCTAGAAAAAAAAATTATAAACTAATAAAAACGATACATTATATTTATGCATGCACGTTTAGATTTGGTTTGAATCCATTGAGTAATTTATTGGTGTTGACTGTTATGGTTTAAACTTTTCAAATCTCGAGATTAGTAATAACAATTCAATAGTTGGATGTTCATTGGGTGTCAAGACTTATTTAATACTCCATTAAATGTAAATAAATTAATACTTTGGCAAAAACTCTAATGAGAGAGTTGAAAGTTTTCTTGGATGAATTCAAACATAGTCATATATTTTATTTGAATTTTTAATAAATAATGTATTTTTATTTTGTAAATGATATATTTTTTATGTATTTATTTTTTATTCAGTAAATTATACATTTTTATATCATAAATAATTAATTCTTTATTTAATACATGATATATTTATATTCTATATATGATGTATATAACTTATTTTATTATTGATCCCAAAATATCAGATAAATATAAAACGGTAATCTTTCAGAAGTAGTGTAATATAATTGACTCTTACTCAAGTCAGTTAGAACTTTAAATATTGATTTAAGGCTCAAAATATTGTTTAGCAAATTTCAAGATATATACCAACAACTTATTGGTAAATGGGTTTCAAATGTGTGAGCAAATAAGAGCATAAAGCAGTAAATACCACAAGATAATTATATTGGTTCGGATGCTAAATGGTCCTCTGTCCACTATTCGATTGCTAGATGGATGAAGAATTACTAGAACAAATTTACAAATTGATGTAACTGGTCTATAGCAGTCGCGGAAAATTCCTACGTACGCACAACTAGTCCAAGTTGTAGCTACTCTATTCGGGTAGTTCTTTATCACAAAGGTGTGAATTTGAGTTTTTCATAGAATGTTGTCGGTAGTAGTTGGTTGGTTTTGGTTTCTAAAAGGAGATCAGAAACCTTATTCGGATTCAACACTAGAGAGAGTATGTGAACTACATAATATAAACTCTAACTTGACCCTAAGAATCTCGTGTTTAGAAACATGAAATAACTGATAGAGAAGGGTTGTTTTTTTTCCGTTAATAACTTGCGATATTCTAACTAGCAACCTATTTTTGATGCTCTTCTTGAGTATTTATATGCTCTTCAATTCCTTTGAAAGCCCTTTTAACTTATAGCCATTTTACATGTTTTCCGATGTTTGCAGCTTTTCAGTTCCTTTCATACGAATTGGTTGAGTCAATTTTGTCCTAGTTTCTTCTGGGAGACAAATCTTAATATATTAGAACTCAATTAATCTATAAGAGCTTACAATGGTATAATTACTCTAATCAGATCTGAATAAATAAATTAACTCAAATGTTTGATTTGATAAATCAAAACTAATAAAAAGCTAACATTAATTCTAACAATTATAATATGGATCTTGTGAGACGTATTTCAAATAATTTAATTTTTGTAAGAGATCGCTTACAAGATCATCTCTTATAATTTTTAAATATATGTAATAATGATTTGAGTTATAATTTGTTTGCACTTAAATCTATTATTGATGTGATTTATCTAAAAACTGAAATTTATACTTATTTTATTTTTAGTACCAAATTTAATCTTTTATTCTGTCTGTGTAGAAGTATATTTTGATATTATTTTCATCATAAAATGCAAAATCTTTTGAAAGTATGGGCAAACAACCTAATTATTATCACTTTAATTTTTTAAAATTTCCTTTTTATAATTGGAACCCACGACCGAAAAGAAAAACCTCGAGTTTCTTAATATTTTCTATGCAAAGATTTTTTAATACTAGTATAAAATATGGAGATTAATTATTTGTTTCCTTTAACTAAAAATATCAGCATTTTTTTTTTTGTTTTATACTAGAATATAAAATATCTCACATAATTAAGTACTCCCTCCGTCCCGGCTGAATTGTCTCGGGTTGACCGGGCACAATAACCAAGGAGTGTGAGTGTAAAGTAAGTTGTGTGAAAATATTTTTTTGTTGAGTGTGAAAAAGTTGTCTTTTTAAGTAATGAGACAATTGAGGTGGGACGGACGAAAAAGGAAAGTGGGACAATTGAGGTGGGACGGAGGGAGTAATTTTGAAAATTTTGAAAAAGCCGAAATTGAATTTTTGTAGTGTGCTGAAAATGGAGTTTTTGATAGTTTTTAATTTTTTATACGATAATAGAAATTGGAACAATATATAAATAATGTTTCTTCTAATTTTTTTCATTAATTTAATAATCACAATCAATATATTACAAAATTTCACGTCATCATGCTCATGCAAATATACGACAAATTAATATAGTTAATTATATTTTGTTAATTTAATTTATAAATTAGTAATATTTATAATATATTTAATAAAACTAATTGATACTATATTCTAACTTTATTTGTAAATATCAGATTACATGTTGATTAAATTTTAAAAATGACATCAACGCTGCGTACCGTTATACTGATTATCACTCTCTCTCTCTCTCTCCTCTCTCTCTCACACACACACATTCAGAAACAACTCAATTTTCAAAACACGCATCACACACTGGGGCGCACTTTCTCTCCCACGCACGCAGACAATCACAACAATCCGACGACGGAATATTTGAACACAGAAGATAACGCAGAGGGGAATTCAATCTCCATTTTCTGTCCTTTTCTGTTTTGGTTATGATCTGGAATATATCGACAAGATAATACAATCTTAGGATTAAATTAATTCATTGCAGCGCCGATAGTTGTGTGAGGTGTACCGTTGAATCACCGTCCGTCTATGCCGGAGATGGCCATTGCATCGCCGTCCCATCCGGATGTGTTATCTCGTCCAGGGATCCTGATTTACTTCCACAATCGCTTTGCATGCGGACCTACCTGAGGATCTCCCGATTTATATAGAGAATTATTCGGAATCCGAGTCGATTTCTGGTGAGGCGGAATGGTGATGAAGGGGGGTTGCTGGTGGGAGAAATTGAGGAGGGGTGTAAGGATGGTGTATTTCGTGGTTGTGATGGTGGCGTCTCTTCTGGCGGTGTCGCTGCCTGTGGTTGTGGCGATTGGCGACTCCGTTTTGCCTTGTTTGTTGATCCCGAGCTTCATGTGTGTTGGATGTGTTAGTCCTTGGGAACATCTGCGGAGATATGCGTTCAGGAGCTCGCTTATGGATATTCCTGCTGTTTCCATCATCAGATCTCTCATCATCATGAGTATGTTTGCTCTTTCTGCTTTTTTTTTTTTTAATTGTGTTATCTAGTTATTGGATGAGTGAAGCACATATTATTGTTGAATAAATTTGAAAGGGTTGTAGTTTGGTCTGTTTAGGTTGTTGCTGCCACTGCCATGAGGCTAATGCTGATAGATTTCAGTACTAGATCTAATTGTTCTTCTATTGTTGCTCGGTAGTCAAGTGTAACTTTAGACTGGATAATACAGTAAATCTGAATTGTCATATTCTCGAAGTGTAGGATATATTTTAGTGGATAGTTTTTCCTAGTTTGCTTTATACTTAGAAAATCTTTGTTTTGCAAGTATAGATCTCCGTTAAATCCGAAATTCTATAACTTGATTGTCGTGTGCTCTTACTGTTATGTTCCTGAATGAAAGCCTGGGAACTTTATTTTACACTTTTTTGTTATTTGGGATTCAATCAAAGTGATACTATTAAGCTATAGCCAAATGATAAAAAAAAAACTATTATTTACTGTTTTGAAGACCCCCTTTTACCTGTTAATACTAATTTGGTTGTTATGGATTTGTTTTGTTGCAACAGGTGCATATTCCATTTGTGATTTACAGGCATTTTCGCACGGGTCCTATCTAGGAACTGTAACATTCTGTTCGTTCATTTCAATAATGCTTCTTTCCTTCAAGGCTTGCGTGTTCACCATCAATTCTCAATTTGAGCAAGAATTTTCAAGGAAGAGGCTCCATCTGAAGAAGACCTGGGGAATGCCGGTCTTGTTTCTCTCATCTGTAGTGTTTGCTCTGGGACACATTGTTGTTGCCTATCATACAAGCTGCAAAGCCAGGAGGAAACTTGTGTTTCACCGTGTTGATCTAGAAGCTGTAAGTACATCAAGTAACTTCTATTTGCATAGTAAGCTTCTGCAATTGACGGTTATTGTTCTAGGTGACTAATCAGGTTTTTTGTGGATCTAAGTTACAGAAGTTAAGTTCAAGTTTATTCATTTGAAAGTTTGAGCTGGGAAGTATTTTGTTAGTATACAGTAAAATACTGAATTATTAATGAACTATGATTGTTTATGTATAACTACATTTCGCTGGGCTTTAAGCTAAACAGCACCTGATTATCAGGTCCTTCCTTGCAAAATGGTTTTCTCCGCCCATCAGAAGGTTCCACGCTCTCCCACACCATCAACTGGAAAATCTTTAAGAAGTGATGTTGAAACACGGAGAAAAGCCCCAGGTTTGGTTCATGATCAAGGGCAACTTCCAGTTAGTTCATTTGCTGATGTTGACAGCTTATTCATTTCTTGTCGAGGGTTGATTGTTCATTACAAGCTAAGCATGCCAGGATCACCTCCCCGCTACTTGTCCTCGACAACATTTTTTGACCGTCAGTCACTTAGGACACCACTAAAAAACCATCACAGAAGCGTCAGTAATACATTTCATAGCAGTTTATCGCCTCTCTATACACCACTACTGACCAGCTCTCCAACTGACCTAGTATCTGAAGATGTGCCTATTCTGTGCTTAAATGAAAATTACGAGGAAGATCTGAGCAAATTGGGTTCTCCACCAATGGAACTAGATACGGCGACTAACGAACAATTTGGGATTGTTTTGGTTCATGGGTTTGGAGGAGGAGTCTTTTCATGGAGAAAGGTCATGGGCCCTCTGGCCAGACAAATTGGTTGTACAGTAGCTGCTTTTGACAGACCTGGATGGGGTTTGACATCAAGACCACGACGAAAGGACTGGCAGGAGAACCCATTAACAAATCCTTACAAGATTGACAATCAGGTGATTGTCTTGTGCTTATTCATATTTGTTTATTCACTTAATATCTATATCTGATGTTGAATATATGCTCAACTTTCTAGCCTGTATTGCTTATTTGTGATTTTTATTCTTCAAAAATTAAGACTTGATAATAGTATGTGAGAGTAACTAAAACTGTAGTGTAACATCAAGGTAGAAGGATTTATTACTAATGAAATCCTCTACTGATTTTATCTTCATTATGTCTATTTTGCATAGTTTCTTTGGTTTCAGCATGATTAGGAGCAAATGCCGGGGTTCCTATTCTGCAAATGCATAAAGCATAATGTCCTTGTTTGTGGAAATGCTCTTAAATGTTTGGAGTCCGATATTGCTTTTTTTCCCCCATACTGTCTTGTGGCCTCAATGAATGGTATTATCTTAACATTGTTTGCAAACTACATGCATCTACATTGGTACATGCTTGACTAGCCAAGACCCAAGATGTGAGAAATTTTCATGCGACGAAATTGGCCATCTATTTGAATGATTCAATCCTTACATTCCACACATGATCTTGCTAGCTCTGTGATTACTGTAATTATTTTGAGCATTATTTCAGCAGTCAGTGTTCATTTTCAGGCTGACCTGCTTCTTTCTTTTTGCTTGGAAATGGGGTTCTCATCAGTTGTGCTTGTTGGACATGATGATGGAGGACTTCTTGCACTGAAGGCTGCACAAAAAGTTCAGTTATCAGCAAATTCCATGAATGTGAGTTGGTTGCTTGTATAAACCTTTTCAAATGTGTGTTTTCGAGTTTAAGGTGTTCCCACCTAGATTATTTATGTATAAAAAACTATTTTCTTTTTTAGGAAAGAAAAAGATGCTTGTGAAATATAAGTTTATCAAAAGACATTGTTTGAATCATCCTTGTTTTGAGTTTTTGAATGTCAGCATGGTACAATACTTGTTGAGTAATCAATGTGAATATACACAAAATTAAAGAATGCATATGTTGCAGTATTAACACACTTAAAAGGCTGATGCACAATCTTATCAAACAATGCCCTGAATCATATCGGGCAATATTGATGTTCCCGCATCCATGAGTCTCTGACAGACGCTCTCATGGATGTCATCTCTTGTTTTTCTTAGGACATGAAGAACTAGAATGTAACGAATTTAACTATGCATTTGTCCAAAACAACTACGAATGCTGTTTGCTAATTTGAAATTACATCTTCTTATCTCATGGTTTCCAGATTGAAATAAAGGGGATCATACTTCTAAATGTAAGCCTGTCAAGAGAATTGGTTCCAGCCTTTGCAAGAATACTTCTACGCACTTCACTTGGAAAAAAGCACTTGGTGCGTCCTCTTCTTCGTGCAGAAATCACTCAAGTGGTGAATCGGCATTCGTGGTACGATGAAACCAAATTAACAACTGGAGTTTTAAGCCTATACAAGGTAAGCCGATTTAATCTTTCTAATGGTACCATTACATGCTAGCCACATGAGTTTAATATATGTAGTTAGATTACAATGATCTCCCAAAGTCTGATCATTTTTATTTCCATGACTGAGTTGGTTTTTCCATATGGAGTTTGCTGCTCAACATACAGAAATCACTATGAATGTGCAGCATTTTGTATTATATACATCTGCATCACCTTTGTTCAACAATTTTTTACTTTTTTTGTTGCTAATAAAATTATCAGGCCCCGTTGCACGTAGAAGGCTGGGATGAGGCGCTTCACGAAATTGGAAAACTATCATATGAAACAGTACTACCCCAGCAAGATGCAGCAATAATGCTGAAAGCTGTTGAGAATATGCCCATCCTAGTCATTGCTGGTGCTGAAGATGTACTTGTCTCTCTAAAGTCTGTTCAAACTATGGCTTCCAAACTTGTAAATTCTGTAAGTTCTTTTGTCGAGTTCTTTCTCACTCTTACTCATTATTATGTTTTAAGAATATTATCAATCCAGACACGAAAGATAATTTAATTATCAATTCAGGATTGGAATGATAAATTCTCAATCCAGAGCATGAAAGATTTAAAAATCCTTAATTCAAAACCCGAACGAATATAAAATCCTCAACCCCCTTAGTATCATATCCTAGATTAAGATTTTTTTGAATCTTTCATGTACTACTGAATTGAGAATTCTGAATAGATAATTAAATTATCAATCTACTTATTTTTATTTGAAGATTCAACATTTGATGATGCTTCATTGTGCAGAGACTGGTTGCAATATCTGGTTGTGGCCATCTTCCACACGAGGAATGCCCCAAGGCTCTGCTTGCGGCGATGTCACCCTTCATTTCTAGGCTTTTAGTGAGAGTAGAGTCATCACATGTCAAATAGTCAGTTTTCCACTGAATTTTGTAAATTATTCGACATTTCTCTATTCAAAGTTGAAACTTTTAAATGCCCAGTCTTTCTTCAAAGTTTGCATTCTGTCTTCTTAGGCCAAATTAGGCCAATAATTCTTCAACTATAATGAAAAGTTGCGAGAAAAATCTGACCAAACCAAAATCGACACAATCATAATCACCATGAAATTCTACTCGGAAGACAAAAAGGATGAGGAATTTCAATCACCATTCTACTAAAAAAAAAAAAAAAAGATAAAAAGGATTAAGCTCATCATATTGTTTATTGCAAAAAAAAATCAAGCACCGGACTTTCTACGCCACCAATTACAAAACAAACCTTTGCAGCTGGCCAGGCAAAAAAACAAAACTACAACACACACAAAAGGAAAACATAACAACATAATCTTCTAGTCAGCCTCTGATTCCTTCTGGTCAGTTGGTTTATCATTCATGTCTTGTTCAGCAATATGGAGGTTTTCAATCTGGTGAGCAACTTGATCCGTGTCTTTGACGCGAGCAGTGGCACCCGATGATGATTCCTCCTCGGAGTTGTTCCAAGGTCCAGTCTGCCATATTCTGATAGTTCCATCTTCAGAGCCAGAGGCATAAGACTCGCCGCCAGGAGAGAAACGCACACAGTGAACTGGACCATGGTGTCCTTTGTTGCAACCTATGCTCGACCAAACAAAGTATCATGCAACTTAGTTTCGAAAAAAATGTCTTCTGCAGAAAAAACATCAACCAAAGATACATCGGACTTACCAATTTCAACGCCTGTATGGAAATCAAACACATGAACCCACATGTCTTCTCCACCAGCGATGAATTTGTTACCATACTTCGGTTCCATTGAAGCTGATTCTACTATGCAGGGCATTTCATAACTCTTTACCAATCCGAAGCTGTTGACAGAATCAGTTGTGAATTGTTAGATATGCTAAATCAATCAGAATAACTTCAGTGTAACATTTTGACATGACAACTAGGGGATCTTGAAAAAATAAACATACTGATTCGCATCCCAAAACTTTACACTTGTTCCATCAGCAGTTGTTATATAGCGGCCATCTTGACTCACTTCAGCACTGGTAACCGAGGCCTTGGTCTCAAGCGTCCGAACAATTGTGCCAGTTCTTACATCCCATAACCTATAGGCATTTACTTTTACATATTATAGATATTGCATGCATACATGTATTATATGTGTGTGAGAGAAATGAAGGGAAGATGGAAATTTATAAGCTTGCTGCAACATGGTCAGCAGAAGGAAATGGTTGGCGAGGGTAAATACAGCAAAACATATATCAATACACTTGTACTGGAATAATTGGGACTTGAGTATAAAGCGTGGTTTGTAGCCCCAATTAGAAAACCAGAATCTGATCCTTCGGAAATTGCATACAAACTGGAAGTGACTGGCATGGTTTGGAGGATAGATGACAGCAGTACTCAAGTTCAAATAAATCATAAATAAAGTAGTTAGCTATCAGAAACAAAAACATAAATTGCAGGTTACCACATACCTAACACCACCCATATCGGAACAGGAACCTAAGATTGTCTGGTCACTATGAAGCCAACCAATAGTCCTCACAGAACCAGGAGACTTCTCAATTTCCCTAGGAGGAGCATCAGGCTTATTTAGATCAAATATGCGGAGAACTTTTTCCATTCCTCCAGTTAAAAGCAGGTGGGTATCCTGCAAATTGATAAAACAACTTCATTCAGCACGGCCTGCCCAATATTAGATTAAATAAACATAAATACCTTATTACATAACTGTTTCAATCAAATGCGTTATGGAAACTGTGACAAGTGTCTGAGTTTAGCTATGACACTAGGACCTTCATTCCTTTAAAAGACCCTTAAAACCGCAGAGTGGGTATCAGATAATTCACCTATAAAGTTGATCCTCCAAAATGTGACTTCTGGGAGTGGAAAAGTTACTATAGCAAACTTGGGCTTACATGGGCAATTTGCAGGCATTAGCAAGAAGTACTGCTCATATATATAATTTAGTTTGCTAAACTTTTTAGGCCATGTGAACAATTCTGAACATGAACAAAGGTATAGAACACATATATGATTATATGTACAGATATGCCCATGTGTCTGTATCCTAAGACTGAATTTCTTGTAATATACACATAACCCAACCCCAAGTTATTTAAAAGTCAAAAGTCTGGCTTCTACATGTGCCCATATAGGTACCAGTAGTCCCATAGCGAGCATAAGCAAGATAAGAGTTCAGCAATTTCACAATTATTGCTCGGGGAAGTCACAACAGCAAGATCTTTCAATAACTAAACCAGCTCAAAATTTTCTATACACGTTAGCAGCACATGAATTGATAATGGTACAGTGAGATGATTTGTTACTGAAAATCCCAGAAAATGAAGATAAAAGATGCAGAGGAACACTAGCGTTACAATCAAGATGGTGAGTGAACATGTACCTCTGAGAAAGCACAAGCACGAACTATGTGCTTGTGCTCAAACGAGTGCAATTCATCACCACTTAATGCATCCCATAGTTTCCTGAAACCAATCATTAAATTAGACACTCAACTGCTCAGAGTTGTCAGAAATGTTCAATACTTCCAAAGAAATCCCCACTTGCTCTTTGATGAAACTTCAAAATATATATTAACATATAATGTAAATTCCAATCTGGATTATCAGAAAAGAGACAAAAACTTGAACCCATCCATACGCAGAAAAATCTGCAGACGCAGACGCAGCACGCAAGGCATTTTTATCCAGGCAACAACTCCATACTGCGCCTTTATGCCCTTGAAAGGTTCCAATCCAATCCCCAGTCTCTCCATTTCTCAACATAGGCGTTGAATCTGAAAAGTGATATGAATTCCAATAAGAGTGTCACAACAGCTGCATCTTCAACAACTTTCAATTAATTTAAAATCTTGGTCTCAAAACGATGTCAAGCATTATTATTAAGAATCGAAATGCATGAATCTTAAGTCTAGGAATAAGGTAGAAATACAACCTCGATTATGCATAAAAATTGGAAATGCAGCAGACTAACAGTTCCAGGGTAAGTTTAGGATACTCAATTCCCAAAAAAAACAGATGATATGCACAGAAGATTTTTTATCCAATCGATTCAATTTTCCTTTAATCAATACACGATAACAAATAACAGTAGAAACTCATAAATGTCAGAACATGTTAGGAGTTGTTTACATTCTTGAAGGTTAGATGAAACAACTCAATTTCCTAGTAGGCTATATCAATTCATACAAAGCCACATGGCCCACATTAAGATAAACGATGACCAAGAAAATTACATTCTTGGATATTTTGTAATAGGCATTAAAGAACACAGACAAAGTTCATCAGTATCACCCAGAAAATAAAACAGACTCCATAATCAGAGGACATAATGCATCAAAAGATATAAATAGTTACCCTTGCTTGCACTAATAAGGAAGAACCCATCAGGTGTTACCGGACTGTAGAACAAATCAACAACCGGTCGTGAATGACCATGACAGACCAAAGGAGCTACAACCTTCTTCTTATCCATTCTTGAAATTTCCCCAACAAATACTTCTTCTTTCCAAATGTACAAGAAACACTCAAAAACAGGAAATGAACACCACTCCCCCCCGATCACAGTTCCAGAAAGCAAAATCAATCGCAAATCTCGACAATTGACATCCAAATATCACGCCCAATTGCCTTAGAAAAAAAAAAGGAAACTTCTTGTATAACAACGACAATGCACTCTTTCTTTGGGTATTCGAATCCAAATGAAATTACAGCGTGAAATCAAGCAAAACTCCACGAATCAGAAATATATTTAAGACAACTATTAGCTATCCCTGTACGTATATGCAGTGGCGGCAATGAACACAGGTGCGAAACCCTAATCTTTTCCAAAAAAAATAAAATTGTGATCGGATAAAATCAGCGCCGGATCCACACCTCCTAACCCTAGAAAGATCAAATTTATTCGTTAATTTTCGTAAAAATTAGAAATATTACAAAAAATTCTAAGGGAATGGAAAGAATTCCATAGGTGCAAAACTGGGCTATAGGGCTAGGCGCAAGATGATTATGCATGCCCTACTCTATTTATACTCCCATTTTCGCAGCTTCCGTTTTCTTCTCCCCCATTTCTTCTTGTTTTATTTGTGTCCTCATTTTGCAACAAGAGGGCCTTATCTTTCAATAAATCCTACTAGAGACCCTTATTGAATCATGATGTTACACATTTTAACCCAAATTATTTCTTTTATAAGCATAAAGAATATTAACAATTCAAGATCTAAAATATCGTTTAAGAAGAATTGTTGATTCAGAACTTAATTATTAGTTTAATTATCAATTAAGGATCAAAAATAAATTCTCACCTAAAATATTGTATAATTTTTAATTTGATTCCTGATGTTTTCAAATCTTAAATCAATAATCAAATTATTTTTTGGATTCTTAATTGATAATAATACTCTAAAATATAATTATTAATTCAAAATCTTAATATCAATCCTAAAGTGAGAAATTTAAAAAAAAATTGGGTCCTAAATTGTAAATTGATATTTTTTTATCATAAATTAATAATTAAATTAGTTTTAAGTTTTGAAATGATAAATTATAATTGAATTTGAGATGTAATAAGTTATGAATAAAATTAATAAATCTTAATTGAGATTAATAAAATCTAATTAATTTTAAATTTGTTATATTATTTGTTTTTAAGTTGTCGATCTAAACGCACACCAAACGGCGACGTGCTGGACAGAATGGCGACGGCGGCGATAGAGACGCGACAAGCAGAGGATTCGAAGCAGCAACACCAGCAAGGCGGGGCCTCCGCCGGCGGGGAAGGGCTTCGGCAGTACTATCAGCAACGCATACAGGATATGCAGCTGCTAGTCCGTCAAAAAGATAACGATCTCCAGCGCCTCGAAGCTCAGCGCAACGACCTAAATAGCCGAGGTTCTTTCGATTAATTTCTCACATTCTCTGGTGTATATGCGTTCTTCTATTGAAACTGCTACTCATGCTATAAGAAACGGATGCAATATCATGTTCTGTATCGTGGTCGATTGTTGGAATTCGGATTTCGTCGCGACAATTTAGGATTTCTGTTGCGTTTGCTTTGTATGCTTTTTGCACTAGGCGATTTTCTATTAGGTCGACCTGTTCACGGAATTAATGCTGAGTATGTTTGGAATTTAAATTAGCTACCGGTGGACTGTAGGTTGGTTCAAGAAATTTCGCATGGTATCTAAAATTCGATCTTGTTCTTTATCCTCTTTTTATGGTGTAGTGACGATAGAACTACAATGCAATTAGAAAAATCTTATGGAATTTCGACCCTATAAAATGGAATACACAATTGAAGCTTAGGAGATTTGTGGTGAAAATGATACGGGTCAAATGTTGTTCAAGTAAAAATTGTTGATCTGATTTTTCAGTGAGATCACTGAAGGAAGAACTGCAGCTTCTTCAGGAGCCTGGATCTTATGTCGGCGAAGTTGTGAAAGTTATGGGGAAATCAAAGGTCCTTGTCAAGGTAATGTGATCTGTTTGTTTTTAACAATATTTTGTTTCCTTTGCTGGTTCGGGTACATAATTGTTTTCATTCTTATTCTGTTATTTACTGTTTAAATCAGCTTATATACTGTTGTTAATTACCAACTTCTTATCATGGTTGTTATATTTTTCTCTTGATCTATCCTCTTATACACTGAGGTAGATAAGATAATCATTTTCTGAATAGTTAAGTAATCACATTCTGGAACTGGGTGTTCCAAAATGTGTTTTAGAGTTGTCAATCGATCACCCTCTTATTTTTATTCTTTGTGATATCTTCATCTTTTCAGGTACATCCTGAAGGGAAGTATGTTGTTGACCTTGACAAGAGCATTGACATCACCAAGATAACTCCTTCAACAAGGGTTGCTTTGCGTAATGATAGTTATGTGCTCCACTTGATTCTTCCCAGCAAAGTTGACCCCCTGGTGAATCTTATGAAAGTAGAAAAAGTGCCAGACTCTACGTACGATATGATAGGTGGTCTGGACCAGCAAATTAAAGAGATCAAAGAGGTAATACTTGGAAGTCTTTTCATTTTTCGATGTTGAATTGTAAATAATTTATTCATATACCTCCTTTTATACTAGTAGTTAATAATCTTATATCATAATGCTTTTGTTGTCCTCTTACACCCATCCACGGCTAATAATCTTATGTCATGAAGTGACACTGATCTGGAGGGAAGTCCCACAACCTGTTTTCTCATCTCTTTCTTGCTTCCTCTGTCTTCTTTTCATACTTTCCCTACTTATCTTTTATGACATCTGGAAACCGCAAGCATTCAGGAAGCATTACAACAAGATTATGCTAATAATTCATAATTAAGTTATTATATTCTTCTATCTATTGGCCTTTTAGCATTAGATTCTCACAAGACCAACAAACTTCTGGAGACCACAAGCATTCAAAATTAACAAGATTATGCTAAAAAATTTAAATAAGTTATTTTCTTCTTCTACCTATAGGCTTAGCATTAGATTTTCTCACAAGACCAACTAACTTCTGGATACCTTTGTATGCTGCTAGAATCTAATCCTAATTATTTTTTTCTTCTGCTCAATATGTATCACCTTTATTCTGTTACTATCTTTTGTGTAGGTGATTGAACTTCCAATTAAACATCCTGAACTATTTGAGAGTCTTGGGATAGCTCAGCCTAAGGTAATAATCAATTTTGGACAGTTCTTCATATTTGGAAGCACTCGTAATTTTTTTATGCCCTTGAATTTGGAAGGGAGTCCTGCTGTATGGTCCCCCTGGGACAGGTAAAACATTGCTTGCTCGGGCAGTGGCTCACCATACTGACTGCACTTTTATACGAGTCTCGGGCTCTGAATTGGTTCAGAAGTACATTGGAGAAGGCTCTAGGATGGTGAGAGAACTTTTTGTGATGGCCAGGTGAGAGACTTTTGTCTTACTAGAAATCCATGCATATGACTTCTATGAGCTCCTTTCTTTATCTTTTGATATAACAGTCACTGCCTATCTTGGCATGCATGGTATTCAAATAGATTTTTTATTTCATTCACTTCCTCCACCAATCTTCCATTGACAAGTACTTGGTGACACCATCTTGGCAGAGAGCACTCTCCATCAATAATATTCATGGATGAAATTGATAGCATAGGATCCGCTCGTATGGAATCAGGAAGTGGCAATGGAGATAGTGAAGTCCAGCGTACCATGCTTGAGCTTCTTAATCAACTTGATGGTTTTGAGGCATCTAACAAGATAAAAGTATTTATCTAGCCTCCTCCTTTCACTCTCTTCTTACTCTGGAGATGCCTTTGTAAAATATAGCCGTGTGGAATTCAATGATTAAGACGATTCTTCTGCATGACTGTCATATACAGGTATTGATGGCTACCAACAGGATTGACATTCTTGACCAAGCTCTTCTCAGGCCTGGAAGAATTGATAGGAAAATTGAGTTCCCAAATCCCAATGAAGAGGTATTTACTGATTTTTTCTTCTCTACTTATTTTTTCATTGTTAGAAATTTGGCGAGGCTTTGATATATGATCCTATTTAGTATATTTCAATGGTGCTAATTATGAGAAATTTGTTTCAGTCTCGGTTCGACATCTTGAAGATCCACTCAAGGAGAATGAATTTGATGCGTGGGATTGATCTGAAGAAGATAGCTGAGAAAATGAATGGAGCCTCTGGTGCAGAACTCAAGGTATATTCTCTCTCTCTCTCTCTCCCCTTTATACATCAATAACCAACTACCCACAATTCATCAAGATCAGTAAGCATTTGTATCCTTCCCTCTGTGCCGAGTGCTGTTCATCATTTTTTGATACTTCACATGCAGTGATTATTTTATTTTATTTTATGTTGTTATGGTTGTGTTTGTTGGCAGGCCGTCTGCACAGAAGCAGGAATGTTTGCTCTGAGAGAGAGAAGAGTCCATGTGACTCAGGAGGACTTCGAGATGGCTGTAGCCAAGGTCATGAAGAAGGAAACTGAGAAAAACATGTCCCTAAGGAAGCTGTGGAAGTAAATCCCCTCTCTCTCTCTCTCTCTCTCCTTTCATTTTCTTCTTTTCATTTCCATCTTCAACACTTACTACACTTTTTTAGTATTTCAACGACTTTGGGTAACATTTGAAATACTTTATCTGATGTTAGTTGATTATCTCAAATTTATTTGGTCTATGGTCAGATTTTGATGATCAAATGAGCAACTTTTTCTTAGGTGGAAACTTTTACCTAAATAATAATGACATCAATCTCACTCAAAATCATTAATAATTCAAGTGCGACAATACTAAGAAATATTGACTTTTTATTGAAAGTGTCAATTATAGTATTGGCCTATTATAGGTTTGTTAAATATGGTGTCCGTAGCTATTATTTTATTAATTATCTTGATACTAGAGTTGGTTCATCATATTATCACCAAATCTTTTATTTATTTATTTATTATTATTTATAGTATAAAGCAACTTTTTGAAGATATTATTCTTTTATATATCAACTTGATCTTAAATATTCTTTTACATATAATGATTTGTAATCTTGACTGATTTCATCCCCAATCTTGATAATGTACACTTTAAAAAATCTAGGAATTCAAAATATTTTTTTAAAAAAAAGATGTGTAATTTGGTGGGCAGCTATTGGAATTCAACTTCACTTATATATGAAAAATGATAGAAAATCTTTGTTTTCATATTTAACGTTGAAAACCAAATTTAAAAACGAATTTGAAGTTGAGAAAGTCAGATAAATTTATTTCATGTAACATTATGAATCATACGCGTGTTGGTCATTTAATTGCATCATTTTAAGTTTGAGAGAAATTATATTTGACTATCTAATTTATTATTTTCGTGAAATGGATCTCTAGCGCTCTAGTCTTGCATTAAGAAAAAAAAGTCAAATATTAATATGATATCATCAAAATTGCTTTCATATTCAAATGATCATGATTCTCTCGCTTTCAATATGCAATGCACAAATAATGTAGTATCATTTTTTTTTTTGGGTATCCATTGACAAATCTATAACAACTCCAATTTTCTGACCTTACAACTTTTTTTTTTTTTAATAGTCTCACATTCATACGTTCATATGAAATTTCGAACTCGTGACCTTTAATTACAAGCAATGTGATTTCATCACTATGCTCCAAATAAATGACTACAATAACTGTTTTGATTGTGTATTTAGAGGGATTTGGATCCCCTTTGTTGTGCACATAGGCACGCAAAGAATGTTGTACACTTTTTAACCACAAGTTTAATTTATTTAATATTTTATTAACCTAGGCACTAGAATTAAATTATTAATATTTTATTCTTGTGAGTAACACCATTCCCTGCTGTCAGCCTAATCGTGCCCAAATTTACCGATTAAATTGAGTGAGTTCGATCAATTTAAAGTTAATGAAATATTTCAATCAGTCATTGGTTGAGAAAGATAAAATTGAATAATATTTCGATCACCAATTAATTTTAATATTAAAAAAATTTTAGAACTGTGATTGATCGAAATCATATTTATTAATTAATAAGTGGAAAAAAGTTCTGGAAAAAATAAAGAGTTTTACCAAATCATTTAACTTTAAAGTTTAAATGCATGTTTTAGAAACAACATACATAATAATAAAATCTGGTAACCAGTTTTCTAACACCCTCTCCATGTTTCCTTGAAAGGAGGCACCATATGTATATTGTCTCTATAGTATTTTGTAAAAAATAAAAATTCAAGAAAATTAATAAAATCTCTAAAAAAGCAATAAAGAATTTAGTAAAGAAACTAAAAGTAACATTTTTAGTTTAATGAAAATATTTCAAAATTGTAACTTTCTCTTTTATCAAATTCCTGATTTTTACCTAGGTTTGATTACTATAATATCATTTTCCCATATATATCAATCAGATTAAAACATGTAAGAATAAAAAGAATAAATTAGTAAAACATAACATTAGAAACACCCTTCAAAAAAAAAAAAACATTAGAAACAAGAAATATCAGACAAGGGTGGCATGCCTGTATCCTTATGTTGGGAAAACAATTAATATTAACAAATTATGTCCCTATAAAATATGACGAACTGCAAGAAATAGGTCTTGAAGGCCTAAGAAGTTTGTTGATTTTTTTTTTTTAAATACGGCATCTTGATATTTTTATGAGTAATCTTTTTCATTAATAAGTTGCGAAGAAGAAGAAGAAATAGGTCTTAAAGACCTAAGAAATTTGTTGGTTTATGTTTAATCGTAAATTCTTAAATTTATTTTTGATATATGAACTGATGTTTTTATTCAATTGTATAATTTCTTTTTTTTAAAAAAATTTCTGAATCTGCCATTGAACGAGCTGGATACTTATGGCCCCACGTATTTAGACAAAATTAAGAGAGTGGGCTAGCATGGTTTGGGACATCCCCCCGCTTAAGACAGCAAGAAGGAGAAATAAAATAGACAACCTTGTTCCCATGTGCATCAATTTAAGAGCATCCCTCCAAACCACAACCAGAATTTTATTGCGGGGTTTCCATCATATTTTTCTTAACAAAAAAATATAAGATTGAGTAAAATTGAAAAAAAAAATTATCTACATTTTTAGCCCCTTCGTATCCTCTTATTCTTGTTTTTTAGTCTGCTTTTCTTTCTCACAACATTAAAAAAAAAAAAGGAAGCCATGCATAAAAATATCGGATCAATACATTACAAAACCCGAAAATATTTTGAGTTAGGAGGTTGGAGCTCCCTTTCACTGGTGGATCTACATGGGGGCTAGGGGGGCTCCAACCCCTCCGGAATTTTTTTTTAAATTCGCCACTGTCCCTATTATACATGTGGATCCGCCATCGACTCCATCACTACTTCAATCTTTCATCAAAACCCCATTATAACAAGCTCTCCTTCTCAGTTGAGGTAGAGGTCGAGGCCGAATTCAGAACAATCACTAATTCGAAATTGAACCCATCGTATCTATCATATTAAAGCGACTTAATTTAATAATATTATATGTTAATAATTGGGATCACGAGACAAGATTCAACAATTGGGGGCAGATTTGCGTGATAAGTGAGGAAGCTAGCTAGCTAGTGGGAGGGGGAAAAAATTAGGTTTGTAATCATAATTTTGTGAAAGAGAATAGTAGTGTATTAAGACTTCAAATGATATGTCTCGAATCCAACCTTTATTCCTCATTTCCTACGTAAACCGAAACAACAAAAAATAGATGTAATTAATTTGCTGAAATTCCGGGGAGGCCCCTAGGGTCAAACATGCATGTGGATCAATTTATAATTAATTTCACACATTTGCATCATCATCATCGCAACATGTATCTTAAAAAAGATCTCATTTTTCACAAAACATTGCGTAAAATGGTGTTGTGGGAGAGAAAGAGACAAGTTTTTACAAAAAAAATTCAACACAAATGAAAAATCTCATTTTTCCAACTAATTAATTAATCATACACATTCATACATATAGTAGACAAATTAAAGGCTTTTCAAGTTGGCCAATGTGTTTGTTTTTCGACACATCACAGCAATGCCCACAACCTGTATTTATGTGTGAATCATTAATGGTTTTTCTCTCAACCCTTTTTCCCACATACCAGATATTTAAATATATTATAAATTACGTATATTTGTTTATAAATTTTATATAAATTGTCAATTATTTTAGTGAAAAAAAGTTAAATTAGTCTAAACTGTACAACTACAATATCATATTATTTTCGGTAGCGGAAAAATGATTGGATTTGTCGAAATTTTATGTAATTAACTAAAATGACGCATGTATTTCTAAATGATGTTTGTGAAGAACAACATATAAGATATATGAGAATTCTAAAATTTCAAACAATATTATTCAAAATTACATATGGTATTTTATTTAATAACATTATATTTTACTGGATCAAGTTATTCGTCCTATATTTGTCTAATTCAGAATAGTTCAACAATTTAATTGAAAAAGTTAATCATTTATATTAAATTTAAAAAATACCACATAATTTAAGTATATATGATTATTTGGTCTTCTTGCAATTAAAAAAAAAAAACTAATTTTAAAAATATGTAAAAAAAAATTGCAAGTCAAAGAAAGCTAGATAGGGGTATTATTGTCTTGTTGTATAAATTCGAATGCTGTTGTAAACTTCCATACACAAACACGCCTCTAGAAGAATCGAAATTATATCACGCTTAAGATTTTGAGTGAATATTCAACGCTAGTGGTGGAGAAAGCCGGCGAAGATAGGGGTAATATAGTCATGAAAAATATTGTATAACCACATTTCACTTTTTTTTTTTAATAATGTATTTATTTGTACTCAAACACCCAAATATTTTCGAAAAAATCCAAATCATTAACCTTATAATTATAAATAAATTTTCATCAATACACTAGAACACCTTACTTTCATTATTTTCTTTGGCTTTCTCTCTCTCATAAAAGTAGTTGACCTTAAATTCTTAAGGTTGCTTCTTCCCTCTACCAGTTTAAGCCCATCTTCTTCCTACTGTCCCACACAACAGACAACAAACCTTTACTTTCTCATCTCTGTATAAAAACAAACACAAACCCAGCCACCCAAAACAACATCAATATTCTCAACCCACCCCCACCACCTTTCCCAAGAAATGGAAGCTCACCACTTCCATTTGCCATGGCTGCTGCTTCTTCTTGTCATCTCATATACTCTGCTCGTTTTTGTGCTGAAGCTTGTGGTCCATTTATGGTGGGCGCCCAGAAGAGTTGAGAGTTTCTTCATGAAGCAAGGAATCAAAGGGCCTAGATATCAGCTCTTGTTGGGAAATTTGAAGGAATTGGCTAGCTTGAACTTGAGGGCTTCTGCTCAGTCTTTGCCTCCTCTCTCACACAACATTCTCCCCAGAGTTCTCTCCTTCTACCATCATTGGAAGAAACTCTATGGTATGTGTATTTTAATTATCTTTTTGGGGCCAGATTCTCGTGAGCTTTATATATACATACAGTTTTCAAATGCATATATATATATACACTGCTCACCCATGAAAGCTGGTGTGAGCTGTGATTTCGTACTTTATCCCGAGGAGAGAGAATTAGAGATCGTGATTTCTCCATGCAACTACAGGGTCGATGTTTCTTGTATGGTTTGGGCCAACAGCTAGGCTCATGGTTTCTGATCCAGCTCTCATCAGAGAAATCCTCATCTCGAAATCGGAGGTGTTCGAGAAAAATGAGGCACCTCCAATGGTGAGGAAGATTGAAGGTGATGGTTTGTTGAGCCTGAAAGGAGAAAAATGGGCTCACCACAGGAAGATCATCCAGCCGACTTTCCACACAGAAAATCTCAAGGTGAGTTGAATAGAATTTGATGGAATGATTATAAATGGGATTAATGTTTATAATCTGTAATGACTAATGAATAAATCTGCAGTTGATGATACCGATGATGGGCGAAAGCATTGAAGCGGCAGTGATGAAATGGAGTGAGGAGTTGTCGGATTCTGGGGAAGTGGAGATCGAGGTTTCGGATTGGTTCCAAAATCTGGTGGAAGATGTGATCACGAGAGCCACCTTCGGCAGCAGCTACGAAGAAGGGAGGGCCATTTTTCGACTGCAATCTCTGCAAATGCTCCATGCTACCGAGGCTTATCAGAAGATTCTCTTCCCCGGTTACAGATTTTTGCCCACGGAAAAGAATCGAACATCTTGGAGGCTGGAGAGAGAAATCCGGAAATCGCTGCTGAAGCTCATCGATCGGAGGCGGAGGAACCAGTCCGCGGTGTCGGAGGAATGTCCGAACGATTTATTGGAACTGATGATCAAGGCGATCGAGAAAGACAGAGGGGCGGCGATGGCGGCGGAGGAGGTGGCGATCACGGCCAACGATGTGGTGGAGGAGTGCAAAACCATATTCTTCGCGGGGAAACACACCACCTCCAACCTGCTGACGTGGACGACCGTGCTGCTGGCCATGCATCCCCACTGGCAGCAGCTGGCACGTGACGAGGTGCTGCGTGTGTGTGGGTCACGTGACTCCCCTTCCAAAGATGATCTTGTCAAGCTCAAAACCGTATGATTCAATTTTCCCTCCCCCTCTCTCTCTCTCTCATTTCACTCGCTCATCTAATTATCAACAATTCAAATATCTTCGAGATCTCAATCGGAAAAAATGGCGATGTCAGGTGGGGATGATCCTGAACGAGTCGCTGAGGCTGTACCCGCCGGCGGTGGCGATGATAAGGCGGGCGAAGAGGGATACGCAGTTGGGGGGGCTGCACATCCCCGGAGGAACGGAGCTCCTCATCCCGATCCTGGCCGTCCATCACGATCCGGCACTGTGGAGTGACGAGCCTCACGAGTTCAATCCATCTCGCTTCGCCAGAGGCGTGGCGCACGCCGCCAACCACCCCATGGCATTCATGCCGTTCGGCTTGGGCGCGCGCCGCTGCGTCGGCCAGAACCTAGCCATCTTGCAAGCCAAGCTAGCCGTGGCCATGATCCTCCAGCGCTTCTCCTTCGAGCTCTCCCCCAGTTACCAGCACGCGCCGTCGGTTTTGATGCTGCTGCAGCCGCAACACGGCGCGCCGATCGTGTTCAGGAGATTGTAGAATTACAGAATCGAGAATGTGGTATGTTGGTTTGAATTTTGAAATCAATTTGTTTGAATTGACCAAAAAATTTAACTCCATTTTTTTTTTTAGTTTCTTGCTCCATTTTCTAACGTAAGATTTCTACGATCTAACTAACCCTTGAAAATTTGTGTTTTTTCAACAACAAAAAAATTATATTTTTATCAATTGAATATGTAAATTCTTTGGTGTATGATTGTAACTGTTAGGTGTGCACTGTTCGATTTTATTGATTAAAAAGTGAAGTATTGATGAAATGTATAAATATAGTTGGAAATTTTCATAAATTAAATCAATCAAATAATTATTTAATATTAAACTAGTCTAAGTGATATAAAAATTAGATTTGAAATATTATTAGTCAAATATTATCTCTAACCGGAATCACTTAAAACATCCAACTATTTTAATATTTGATTAATTATCTATCTTCCACCTCATGAATATCATCTTAACCCAACCAAAAGGATTTTTCGTATTTTAATATTAATTATTTAATCATCCAACCACAATATTATATATAATTTTTATTAATTTTATTTTTGTGATTAAAATTGCTAGTTATAATTAAATAATAAATTATTAGTATATATGTTAATTTAAAAATAAAAAAACATATGTTAGTTTATAGTAAAAATATATATAAAAAAGCTACAACATATATATATATAGGGAGCGGATCCAGTGAGAAAACTCTTAACGTGAGAAAATGAGAAATATGCTTGATTGCATTTACGACATTGCTTGATTGTATTCAGGTTGTTGCTTGATTGCAATGTTGCTTGATTGTGCTTTAGTAGTTGCTTGATTATTTTGTTGCTTGATTGAGTTTTAATTGTTGCTTGATTCAATATCAACCATTGATTTTTTTTAAATCTAATGGACAGGATTCATTCTTTTTTCTCACAGGAGAATTTTTTTTTTACATGATTCATCCTCTATATATATTAGTTTTTATTTGTAGATTATGGAAATTATATATAAATTGAATTGAGTAATAGAACGATGACATGTGTCAACATTCCATTTGTCCATGAATTTAAAAAATTATAAAAAACGGTTGTGGGATCCGCCAACTTGGTGGTTGGATTGCTATTGGCCGTCGACCACTTCAGGGTCGAATTGCACAAAATTTAACTTTTTATTTTATTTTCTGTTATGGTGATGTGGCAACCTGAGTTGCCAAGATCTCGGTTAGAGATAATCTAATAGTACAACAACTAGATTAATCCCTGCGCAATACGCAGCGTGTATCTATATAAAAATAATTTAATTTATATTAAATTTGTTTATTATTTGTTGAGTAGTTGTCAAATATTAAAACTCTATCAAATTGGAGTTGAATTTTTTTTTTTAGTTAAGTTCAAACTCAAGCTTCAAAACATTCAACATAGCTTTATTGATTTTCAGTTTTGTTTTTTTTTTCTTTGGTTATCTCTCATCTTTTTTCACACTTACATTTAATCAACATTTATCCTCTCTAGGAATGTGCGTACAGTCGGTTCGATTAAAAACGAACTGAATCATGTAAACCGCTAATCCGTGTTTTTTTTTTAAATATATTGAATGTATTTTGATTGATTTACAATATTATTTATTTTCTCTCATCTTTCTCTATATTTACATTTCATCACTACTTATCGTGTCTCCGATGTGCATATGGTGAATTGGCATAAATCGACAATCCAAGTTTTTTCTAATTTATATAATTAAAAATAATAATCCGGTCGATTCAGTTTCAACCAAATTGAAAATAAATATATAATAGATTCGATCGATTCAGTTTCGACTAAATTCAAAACTTATTAAACCGTTCTTAACCAAAGCTAAGTACAATTTCAATATTTCAGGTTCGGAACCATCCAAAACGTCTTGTTCAGTTTTCGATCGGCAGTTCAGTTATGCTCACCCCTAATCCTGTCTATCACATAAGCACATACTTGAATATTGTGTTTATGTTATCTTATTTGTCTCTCTCTTTCACCAATATTAATAATATTAATACTTATATCATATAATATGTATTATATATATTCGATGAAAAATATATTTTAGAGAAGTTTTATAGTACATATTTATATGGTACGTTTAGTTTATTTATTGTGTTACATATTGTATAATAAATTAACATGTTTTATATATACATTTTAATTGTTATGGTGTAGATGAGTTAATCTCCTATATATGAAAATTTAAGAAACAATCTCCCACCTTTGGCCGCAAGTAGTTAAAGAGTGTTGTCTCTGTCGAATTAATTATGTGTTTGAGATACAATAAGAATATTTGAGTGGGATGAGATTTAAAGTAATACATCTATTTTTTTATATAATCGCTAACTCATTAGCAAATGAACAGTTAGATAACCACTTAAATGCATCTTTAATAATTAAAGCTTATAAAATATATTTTATTATAATGGTAACAATGAGCCGATAGCTTAAGTTTTTGTTGTATCATTATAATCTTGCCTTAACCAATGAATAATAGCATAAAATTTTGTATTACAATACATATATGCTTTTTTATCGGATCGGTGGAACTCCAACGACTGATTAATCGGCGCTTTAATGGAAACATCGACTGATTAAACGACTGAACCAAACCATTCTAAAATATAATCAATTCAATCATTATAATCGAACATTTCATATTTTGAAGATTTTATTTTGTGAAAACAAATAATTTATTTAAATATAAAATACTTCTAGGATTGAAACACCATAATCAATTGATAATAACAATAAGTTCCTTATTCTATAATATTATTGCCAAAAAGAGCTTATAAAATTATTTAATAAAGAAATACATTTAACTTAAACATAAGTTGTATTATTCGATATTATATGTTAATGTTTAGATAGTTGAAAATTTTTGAAATAGAAAAGTAACTTGTTCATTATTGATATTAATAATTAATCATAGGACGAACAAAGCAAACATTTGAAATACTATATAAATATTATGAGAAACATTGGTGTACAACATTATAATTTGATATAATATATAATTTAAATAATTTTATAAAAACAGTTCGGTCCAGCTTTAATGGCCGGTTTCCTACCACAAACTGTCGGCCAAACCAAATTATACGGTTTGAAAATACGATTCGGTCTAGCCGAAAATTATAATTTTCGAACCGGCCAAATTAATTTGGTTCGACCGATTTCGGCCAAACCATGTTCACCCTATTTGAGTGTGTGCCAATTTTTTTAAGGGAATATACTATTAGATATAAATAAATGATGCATTGATGATAAATATTGTATACATTTATATTTTTAAATTTTAGGTTTAACTAACAATTATGAATCTCTATTAAAGTTAAATACAATACAAAATTTGAATGATGCAATAAAGTTTGATTTGGATAAATACAAAACAACATGCATATTAAAATCCATACATTAAAATATATTTCATTTTATAAAAGCACAAATTTAAATTTAAATATACAATTTATTAAATAAATAATATGCGATAAACCATGCTACCGATATTGCACAAATAAATTATACTAATTAATCGACTCACCTAATGTTTCAAAAGAATTATACATGATTAATGCTTGCTCCTTCGATCGAATATATTTTATAACAATGAAATGAAAAGTAAAATGCAAATGTATAAGGTCAAAATAATATAATATAATTATTTTTTATGATCTCATTATATTCTTTAATTTTGTTCGTTGAAGGAAATAAGACCTACTTGCCAAGAGAACTACTCAATTGAAACAATAAAATTATTTTGTATCCTTAATTAATTTTTCAAATTATAGAAAAGTTTAAAATTTAATATGCTTTGAATCCTTTCCATATTTTAATACTAATTCATTAAAAAAAGTTTGTTAATACCGTTTATTCAATTTCTATTAATACTATTTTTTGTTTTTCTATATTTTATTTTTTAAATGTTAATTTTTGGACTTTGGTTAAGTAATAAAATTAATTGTCATAAGTATTAAATTGGAATCATAATTTTGTTAATAATATTTAGCTTCCATAATTTTGCAAATTATAATCTCTGTGATTATTTAGCACAGTTCATCCCATCAATTTTCCAAATTAATTTAATTCTATCATTCAACTTATAAAATTCTTAATTAATATTTAATAGTGAATGAAATAATATATAAACTTAATTTTGAACAAACTCATTCAAATCAAATAGTGATATTGAGATCAAAGCAATAAAAGATAAAAAAAATTGTATTTCATTATATAAAGAGGAAATAATGGACTACATCAATATCAAATGACAAAAATTAAAATTGATAATAACATTATACAAAACAACATTTCATTAAAGAAATTAGCAAAAAAAATAATATTACTTTGCGTAAAATACAACAAAATTAAATAACAATTTCATAAGGACAAATAGGCTGAACAAAAATGAAAAACTACTATCTACGTGTCTCAATCCTATTGAAGATTATTACCGGAATCAAATTAAGTAGAATTCTCCATCACATAATTGAAATCTTCCTTTCACCTTCTCTCTCAATTCTATGTCTAGACGGCACAAAGGGAAAATAAAATGAGTTATGATATCCAATGCATCGATTATTTATACACATTTATTTAATGCTAATTGCCAATTAGAATAGCACGAAATCCGCCTTTAATTACAATTAATTTGTATAATATAGCCTAAGAATTTTGTTTCCATTTTAAATTTTACTTCCCTATTTTTATATAATTATATTTAATACCTTGTTTTGAGCGGGATTTTTTTTTATGAGGGGTTCTTCCTTTAGGTATATATAGATTCCTAAATAAATAGGTTTATAATTTCAAGTTTAAACTTTACGTCATAAACCTATGTTAGCATATATAAATTGGTTTTGTAATCAAGTTTTTAATAGATTGTATTAATATATTTTCATAATTTAAGGATACATATATATAGATTTTGCATCACATCCTAGTACATAATCAATATAATATACTTATTTACAAATTTTACTGCGATCTGTTAATCCCATTTTGGAGAAGTTATATAATATATATTAATATTACACACAAATTTCAATGATTGCAAGTACGTTGTACTCTAATATTATAACTTGTTCATTAAATTAATTATAATTTATTTATAAATTTTTATGTTTAATATGAAATACAATAAATCATTAACATGTAAATGGAAAATCAAATTGAAGAATATTTTTCAAAAAAAAATATAATGTTGCATCTAATAAATTAAAAGGCAGATGGAAAATAATTTTATTTGCATTTTCAATGCATTAGAGACATTAAAAAATTAAGGCAATCCTAAACTTTCTTCGCCGTCTTCTTTCTAGCAACCTGCATGAGAAGATCTTCTGAAAGCGCCTGCAAGAGGTGCGATCTTGCATTCTTAAGCGTCCACTTGTGCACCCTCAGTTGGTTCGATTGCTTCCCAAACCCCTTGATCTTCCATCATGGCCTGCACACGAATCACCCAACTGGTGTAGTTCATATACGTCAACTGCAGATACACGAACGAACCGCTCGACTGTTGTGCCCGCGCTGCATCTGCTACTACTAAAGACATATTTTCCCAACGAATGATTTTTGGTATAAAATGTAGCTCTATATATCACTTGTAGGCCCTCTTGACACAAAAAAATATAAACAATTAATGAAAAACACGAAGACGGAAGAAAAATAGAATTAAAATTAATTTAAACAATGAAATATACTACTCTTATTTATAAGAAAATTAGGATAGATAAACAATAAAAATAAGATAATTTAGGATATATATGTATCTTCCTAATTGAATTAAATTTCTTTCCAAACTAGATAAGAAAATTAAATCTTTCCAAAATTATGGAATAAATCTTCAACATATGTAAACTACATAGTAAGTGAAATATAAGATGTAAAAGTTCATCAAAAAACTCTTGTAAATAATTTGGATTCCAGATTCTTGAATTACATTCATATTAATTCAGGCATGCATTAATTTCCTACAACACTCAATTATTTTTAATTATTGTGTATTTATCATCCAAATGTTCCAATCGTTTCATCTCAACTCCACCAAAAATCCCCACAATAATATACTCCCTCCGTCCCATGCTAATTGTCATGTTTCTTTTCGGCACGGAAATTAAGAGTTGTGAGTGTAGAATGAGTTAGTGGGATTAATATTTTATTATTGAGTGTGAAAAAGTTGCCATTTTTAGAAATGTGACAATTTGGTTGGGACGCCCAATTTGGTAAGTGTGACAATTGGAGTGGGACGGAGGGAGTACTACTTAAACAAGAAATAATTGATGATTTTCTTTATTTGGGAACATAGATTATATTCTGTAAATGCAAATAGGAAGTTGTCAAACGTTGGATCCTATGTTAACGGAAATGCAAGGGTAAAACGGGAAGAGAAAAAACATAGACGCGTGTGAGTCAACCGTTCCATTCTGCAAAACTGCGCAGGCGCTTTGCCCAACCCATCGCCTCCCTCTCCCTCTCCACTCCCCCCATTTTCCCTTTCTACGGTAACACTATTCTCTCGAGAGAGACAAACAACCGGTGCATCATCAAAGGGGGCGACCTAATCGGATCCGAATCATGTTCAGAAGGCTCGCTATCCAGTTCCGCACTCTCGCCCCAAATCGATCCTTACCGAAGGCCGCTCACATCGCCGTCGGATCTTGCAGAGCTCGGGAGGATGTCCACCGTTTTCTCCCTGCCTTTTCGCGTCACTTCTCTACTGATTCTGGTGTGATTCTAAACCCTAATATTTTATTTTCTTACCTTTTCAGTATCTTTGAAATTTGATGCGGATTCGTGATGTGCATTGGATTAAGGAAATGTGTGTTTTTTATTTTTTTTTTAAATAGGGAATGTGACTAAAAGAGTGGAGGATGTAATGCCGATTGCTACTGGTCATGAACGAGAAGAGCTTGAGGCCGAACTCGAAGTGAGCCTTTTCTTTAGCGTCGTCGATTGTTCTTAATTTCTCTATAGCGGCCGGATTGACGCTGTTGGTCGTTCATTGATTCTTTTACCATTTTTATTGAATTTTCTTTGTTTAGGGACGAGACATTCTGGAAATTAACAATCCCTGTGGTCCATTCGGAACTAAGGTTAGTTTGTAAGCCTATTGTCATAGGTACAAATTTTGTTCCCGCTCATACATTTTGAGATTTTCTTGATAATCCATGGGAATGAGAAACTCTGTGGTATCTTTAATTGTAGGGAAGAGTTATTCCGAGTTGTGGTATGGCAGATCAATCTCTTAATGAAATGGCGTTATAACCTTTTATTACCTAGCATTAATTCAAAATGTGGACTCTTATAGGGTGCTGCATTGTAAGATTAAATCGTGAAAATAGTGATCAAGTCAAGTGCAGTGGTGGTCACTGGTTGTGGGCATCTTTCTTTTCGGAGTCTTTGTGTGGGGGGTAGTTTGCATAGGATAATCCCCACCGGTACTCATGCTGATATACTGTATAGGAATAAGAAATAATCCAAAGTACCTATTATATCTATTTTTGTTTTATTGGATGGACCAAAAACCTACAGAAAAATAAGAAATGAAAAGAGTACCTCTCTTGGGAATTTAATGCTCATTTCAACCTGTGATTGCTCATTGCTGGCAGGAAGAACCAGCTGTGATCCGCTCTTATTATGACAAAAGAATTGTGGGATGTCCTGGTGGTGAAGGCGGTAAGCCAGTATATGTTTTTCTTCATCTGTGTGTACTTTGTATAAGTTGCACATTAAATGTTCTATCCTTAACTCTTGAGGCTCTGATCACACTATCACCTGTAATTGTATAGAGGATGAGCATGACGTTGTTTGGTTCTGGCTGGAGAAGGGTAAGCCACATGAATGCCCAGTATGTTTGCAGTACTTTGTGGTAAGTACATGAAGCACTAATTAAGTAGCATAGATTAAAAGCTGGTCAGACTATTAAGGAATAGATTGCTTTTGATGTGCTTTGAGAATAATATTCATCATTTGTTAGTCATTGCATTAGAAATCTCACCAGTGAATTTATTATTCTTTTAGGCCTTGCAATTTTATTGTTATTAGCATTTCTATTTTCTTTTAAGACTTTAAATGCACTTCTTCACATGTCAAGAGCAACTAGAGGAAGGGAGAACTTTTACATGCTTGTTTAGCTGTTTTCCTTTGCGCTTCTCATTTCCAAGTCTCCCATATAGGGATGTCAATTTAGCCCGAAACCCGTGAGTTGGCGCGGTTAATCCGAGCCAAAATGCGGGTTAAGGTCAAAATATTTTGGCACGAAAAAAATTTAGCCCGACTAGTCCGGGACCGAATAACTCAGCCCGATAGGGCTGATCCCGAAACCTGATGTGTTGGTCAGATTGACTCGAATATTTTTTTATTAATATATTTATCATCATTATAATTCTAAAATATACTTCAAATATTTAAGATCATATTTATTAATTAAGTTTTAAGTTATATAATTGTATTTAGTTCAAATAGTATTCAATAAATAGTTAAGTTTATTAATTTATGAAGTTGAAACATATTCAAATATTGCTAAAATAAAAAAGAATATATTTTTCATTATATAAAAATTTGTTATGTGTTTTGCATTTTTTATAAAAGAGAAGTTTTATTTTATTTATTTTTTATTATTTAAAAAATTAAAAGAGTGAAAAGATATTAAAAATAAAAATAATTAATAATTTCATTGGCATGACGGCTAGCCCGAAAACCAAAGGGTTAGGGTAAAAAAAAAATTAGTACGAAAAAATTTCAGCCCGATTTGACCCGGACCGATTAAACCGCAGTCCTATCGGGCTAGCCCAAAACTCAGCGGGTTGGCCATTGACATCCCTACTCCCTATAAAGCCAAACACTATTTCTCATTCTTCAATAATATTTTTGATTGAATTATTTTTTCATTTTTCAAAATACTCTTCAGTATTCTTCGAATAACTCCAAGCTCACATCACCTTCTTGTTTCTGAAAGAACATATTTGCTGAATACTTCTGCACAAGACCTGGAACAATGCTATAAATTCCTCATGTTTTGAAGCAGCAGTATAATTTACTGGAAGCTGAAAGTGCAGATTATGCTAAATTTATTGATTTGGTTGCTGAAAGCCTGAAACTACCTAAGATTAGTTGGATATTAAAGGCACTCTCAGTTCAACTAGGAAACCTTTTATTTAATATCATACTTACCAGGAGTGCTTTTGCTAAGTTATTGCCTAGTCTGTCTTGAACTGCTAGGAGCGTGTTGAAATGAAAACAAGAAATTGTTGTGTTCAAATAAGCCTTTATATCTTAATTGTATTATTTTATTTCAGGTTACTTAGATTATTCTCAAAAGACACTAAAAAGTGTAGCATATTCAATTAGGCTAATCCTATGCAAAAAGCATTGAATCCTTGGGAGATTTAGACCCTGGGAATACATGCTTTCTGCGGCCAAACTAGTGCTAGGACATACATTTTATATGCTATTGCAGCTCCTCGCAGTTATTGCTCTCAAAATGTTCATGACCTATTTTTTGGTTGACAGTTGGAAGTGGTTGGTCCTGGTGGACCTCCTGATGGACATGGAGATGATGAAGATGGTCATCATCACTGAAACTCAATATAGATGGCAAATTTTGCTGCTAGAAGAAAGACTGAGAGACTGTTGGATCTTGTAATATTCTTCAGAAATAATTAAAGAGAGATTCATTTTGCTTGCTTTTTCTCATGGATTTGTTAGTCCAATTGAAGCTGTTCTCTTGGTTTTGGGGCTCCTGAACTTAGGCTTAGTCTACTGATTGAAACAGACTTATGCTTTCCCATGGAGCTCAAAATAATTGATGGCACTTTATTGTCTTCTAACTTGAAGATCTGCACCATCTGTCTCTTTTAGAGCAATTTTTATATTTTCCTTTCAAAAATATTGTTAATATTTTTTCTGCCATGAAATACCATGCTAGGATGCCTAAATCATTATTTTGTTTCAATTTTGAATGCAATACTACTAATTTATGTTACTTTAGTTTCAAAATTAATTTTTCACTTCCTAAGTTCAAGCCTCCATTATTGATTTCATTAGTTTTAATTCATTTTTTTAATTTTAGTTTATTAGAGTTTAGCTTTATTTTAGAAGTTCAAGGTTTATTCCACCAAATTAGGGTAAATAATAATTTTTTGTATTTAATTTTTAGTTTTTTCTTTATTTTTTATAATTAAAATTGATGAATCCATAATTTTAACTTTTTTTATTTTTTTTTTAATGTTATTAATTTTAGTGTTTATAATTGTGCTTAATTTTTATTTTTGTAATAATGATATCTCAATAGTAAGAGAGGTTTAAGCTCAGCTTTCGATTCTTAACTCAATATTATAAAGAATTATTCAAATTTTACATTAAAAAAAAGAATTATTCATATTTGTATGAATGTTTGGAAATACTTATTCATAAGATATGGGACCCAACTCTTTATAAGCAATATTTTTCTTTATTATTTTGTCTTATTCAAGTAGTTGGGGCACTTAAACAAGTAATTGACTAGTAAAATAAGGATAATTGCAATGAAAAAGAATCAATTTGGAATTGATTCATTAGATTGGATATAGTATATAAAATGTGCTTTCATATATAATATACTTTTGGAATAACAATTAGATGGAGCAAGGAGAATAAATTTGCCCCCATCGTCACTCTCACTACCCTAGTTAATTAATATTAATTATGCTCTTATTTGATCGTTAATTATCCTATTCGTACTATATTAGCACGATAGATTATACATTTTATCATGACATAACTAATTCTTATACTTTATAGTAAGTGCATAGTTATTTCGAATTTGATTAAGCAATTTATTTTGAGTTTGTTAATAAATATGTCATACGAGGTGTCTAGTGGAAACTAAAAGTTTTTTGGAACAACATGGTGGAGTTGGTTTATCACACCATCGTTCTTTATGTACAGGGTTGGTCACGAGCCGAATATGCCAAACTCGAGCTCTAACTTGATAAAAACTCGAGATTTGAGTTGTATTTTTTAATTTCAATATAATAAATTTAGGGATAAAATTTATATCATATAAAGTTTAATAAGGTTCACACACTTATTAAGTTGAGTATTATTGAATTTTTTAGCTCTAACAACTACTCGACTAGCTTAAGTTTGAGTTCAACTAAGTTAATATCAAGTTGATTTTGAATTTTTTTAAATTCATCTTAAATATTCCCCATCCCAACACATTACTCTTTAACACAATAATTACTGTGTAATGATTTTTTATTTTAGGAAATAAAATTAATATCACGAAACAAAAAAAAAAATGAAATCGAAACTAATATGACGATACGGGAAAGTAGCTCGCAAGCCGGTGGACTCGCACTCACCTTTATTTAGGTGATTAGGTTAAGAAAATTATGCTGAGAAGTTGAAGATTAAATAATTGTCACATCTATCTTTAATTGAGAATATCGTTCTCTTTTAGCTTTCGTCAATTGAGGCACAAAAAAGTACAACTTTTTGAGCTGCACTTTACAAAATTGTCAAACATGACTATTAAATTAATAAAAAAGTCAATTTCTTAAGAATTGATTAATTAATATACTTAAAATTGAAATTTTTTTTTATGTTTTCGCGAGAATCCCTTCGCAACTATTCGGACTATTTTTTAGTTAACACAAAACTAGAAATATAGTATTTGAAAATAAACTAGCATTTAAAAAAAATAAATTAAAAAGTAACAATCTCTCTCTCTCTCTCTCTCTCTCTTTTTTTTTTTTTTTTAATTAGATTCAATGAAAACCACACAAATTATAAGGCAATAATTTAAATTTGGATTATTTAGAGTACTAGGCAAGTAGTGCTAAGGGCATATATCTTAGCCTTAGTTTAACTAAAATTATGTCAAGGAAGTATATTTCTATTCATGATGGATTCGACTTTTGTGGGTAATAGTATAGTGGAGTTGACATTAAAAAGAAAATTGTCTTAAACAACTCTCCCAAAAAGGAAGGACCAAATTATTTAGATTATAGTCTCTTAAAAAGACATTTTAATGAAAGACAATTTTCTACCTAATAATCTTATAATAAGAGATTTGAAGATGCATCGCCTTTTTTTTTTTAATTGAAAATTTAATGTTTCTCTTTCATTATTCCATAAATTTATAAAATAAACCTAAATTGAAAAATCAATGTATTTGTCAAAATCACAAAAATATGAGGGTTTGAAAAATAGTTATTTTTATAATCATTAATATTTTTGTTCTTATTATAACAACTGACAACCAAGAAAAGTCCACGACGCCATGATTACTTTGTAAGAGATGGGCCCATAGTGGGCCACAAAATCCATTCTCCACGGCCCATTTATCAATTCAAGAATCGGAATATAAATTTTCAATTCGATATCTAATATTAAGGCTTTGGACTAAAATTTTATAATATTTCGATTTCAGAATTGAGGAATTTTTTTAATCTTTTAAATCTCAGTTTAGATATAATATTGAGGTCTAAAGTAAATATATATATATAATATTTATACTGAATTGAGATATTTGAAAAGTCTCATGTCTTAATATTTTTAATTAATAACCTAATATTAAAGTCCTGGATTAAAATCTTTTTAAATGACGGGTCTGAATCAATATTTAAACCATCTTTCTCAAGTTTTTTATACTTTTTATTAATTAATGTGTAATTATATATTAAGAATAGCCTATAATTTCTAGATTATGTAAATTCTTACTAAGTATTTTAAAGAGAAAATATTTAAATCTATCCCAAACTTTCATCAACTTCTCAAATTTATTCCTAACTTTAGAATATAACAATTTAAGACCTCAACTTTAAAAAAATTTCCACCGATCGCATGTTATCATAAAATACTAATTTTTAAAAAAATCCATGTAGTTTATCATTATTATTACAATTAATAGGGATTGAATAATTTATTAAAAATAAAAACTTTTTCTTACTACTTCTAAATCACATTAATTAAAATGAGGCAAAATTATATTTATATTGATTTAATTCTAATATTAACGAGGCAAGATTAATATAAATAATAGGAGTAATTTAATTCTAATATTAGTTCTCGTAAAAGTAGAAGATCATATATTTTCATGTATCTCTCATATTTAAATTAAATTATTTTATTTATTTTATTATTTACTTAAGCAAAAACTAATATTATAATTAAATTACTTTTAATATTATATTATTTCAATTCCAATATTAATGAAACAATATTAAAATGAATTAGAAGTAATTTAATTATATGTAAATTTAATTTATCTGATTTAAAGATTATTTATCCGTATTGTTGGTTCCGAAATCAAAGTGCAATATGTGCAGCAGAAGGTTTTGTGTATGCAGCGGAAGTGAATATAAGCACAAGCACTGGTTCGTTTAAACAGGGTAGAGTCAGTTTTGTGTGCAGTCAGTTTAAGCTTAAGTCTCTGTTTTGTCTTAAGTCAGTTTCACAGTTTATATTCTTCAATACTTTGACAAGTATTGAAGGCTCAAGTAGTCAATTTGTGAAACAGAAAAACAGAGCAAGTATATGGAAAGCAGTAAAGCAACACACATATATTTTTAGTGGTTCGGATTTCAATATCCTACATCCACTCTTCAGACCTAAGGTCTGTATAATTTACTAAGTGAATACAAGCCTCCTTACGATCTATACACAGTCCGTGGCACCTCCGTCCTCCGTTCAGCTGTGACATTCGCCTAGGAACTCCTTGTAGACTCAGTATTCAGGTTGAAACGGGGACGCACCCTGCAGCCTCCTTCCTGGTGGGTGGATGTTTACTAATTCTTCCCAGAATGGTTGGATGTTTAAAGGTTCTTCCCAGAACTCAGGTGGTCGCCATACGCCCGTGATATTCAGAATTCTAGACTAGGAAACTGACTGCTATGAATATATCTCAGAAAGATATATTCACCAAACTGAGCCTTAGCTTAAAGCTTTGGCCTCTTGCTAGGAGAAGATAGCACGGTGGATAACTTAAGTCGGAGACTCAAGTCTCGTGTTTACAACACGGAAAAACTCCGAGAAAGTTTTGTGGGATAGATGACCTGAATATGCCCTTTGTCTCTTTAGACTAGTAGATTTTGAATTCTGTTCAGGTAACCTGTTAAGGTTGAGAGGGCAGGTCTTTATATAGAGAGGAGAGCTATATGGAAATTTGAATTTATATCCGTTACACATAAATCCAGACGTTAGACTCATGGATTACATTGTCCAATCGTAGTCCATGCCTTAGGTCTCCTTTCTGCTCTGCCCATTGTCAGTGTACGATACACTAACTTTTCGTCAGACTCCTTCACAGCCCGAGGAACCCAGTTTGGATAACCTCGTACTGACTTAGGCATTTTACAAATGCCTGAGTCTGACTGAGGCTTCTTATACTGACTTCTAATAGTCACTACAATTTAGCTCTCATACTGACTTCCCACGGTCAGTACGGTAAATCCTCACCCCCATACTAATTTTCCCGGATCAGTATGGTAATCTCTTTAACTGACCTCTCCTTAGTCAGTTTGGGAAAACCCTCATACTGACTTCTCCTTGTCAGTATGGTTAGACCTTAAACTGAGTGCTCCAACTCAGTTTTCGGTTAAGGCTAGGCGTGATGATAGTCAGTTCTCGAGAATTCTCCATCGCTCGATCTTCAGTCTAAGTTATATTACAACTCGATCGATCCCATACAAGGATTATAGCTTAGACTAAGATGGTTTATATTCTTTGACCCACCAAAACATCAAAAATAAGGAAGGATTTGGTTCGGTTCAAAAAAATATGAGTGGTGGGTGGATATTAGAGATGGTCACGGTTTCGGTTAAAAAAAATTAGAACCTTAATCGGTCCATTACTTTAGCGGTTTTGGTTCGAAATCGTAAATCATCCGCTTCGGTGGTTCGATTTAAATTTTATTTTTAAAAATATTGATTGAATCACCGGTTCCGGTTTGAAACCATCGAATCAAGGTGACATGGTGCGCTCTCATTTGCCGATTTAAAATTTTAAATTTTAGCGGTTTAACGATTCAAAATCGACAATTCCGATTTTGATTTTTCACTGAACCCGAACCGACCCGCCCAAAAGTGATTATAATTCTAAACCGCAAGTGACAATTTTGGTTCAGAACCGTGAACCGACAGGCCGGTTCTGACTATTTCAATTCAGGATGGCCATCTTTAGTGGATATTTCATTTATAAAAGCTTGGGTAGGAAAAAAGAACTAGCTTGAAATTATAAAAGTGAATTGTGATGTAAATTTTAATACATTTCTAATAGATTATTTTTTTATTAATTTAAACACATACCTTACATATCTCATTTAAACTCGAACCAAAAATCTCTTAGTTATAAATAAAGTGCTTTCATTAATGCACTCCGACAAGGGACTTCTAATAGCCTTTTAAAATCAAGAAAAAGAAGAATTTAAACATATTTAAAGTTTTTCTTTTTTTTGAAGAATTCAAATCTATTTCTCACCAGCTGTGAATTCTTGAACAGTTTTCCATGAATGATGGCAAATATGTATATAGCAAATAAAAACAGCTAATTCTCCAGGCAAAGGGACATAAACAGTAAGAAAATGCCCCTGTTATAGTCACATGATGCCATGCAAGAAAAAGAAAAAAAAAACTCCAATTGAGTCAATGAATCATGAAAGTGTAGGATAGAAATCGCAGAAAGGGGAGAAATTGATGGCAGTTTGTGGAGGGATGCAAGAAGAAAATGCTAATACAGCAATGATGATAAGTTAGACAGTTGAATTTCAAATTCAGGATAATGGGCATCCATCAATCATCTGAAAATGCATAAACAAATGATTGAGTTAGAGATATTTTTCAATTTAATTTTTTCCCCAAATTGAATTATTCCCCTTGTTGTTTTCAGAAAATATTCTTGAAGTTGTAGTTGGAGGGGTTGCTTTATTTATAGTCATTGCCAAGAAAGCATAGATTCTTTCTCCATGCTCTTAATCTAGAGCCCTCCAACCTCAACGGTTCAGGAAATTTATGGAATGAATGCCTTGGTCTCTGCCATTTTTTCTGTTCTTTTTTTGTTTTTATTTTTATGGGCTGTCCTAATTTTATGCTGGTTTTGATTCTTTGCTGATGAAAAAGATTGTCATCTTTTTGTCCTTTTCATGGATGCCCTCTCTCTCTCTCTCTCTCTCTCTCTGGGTTTCTAGGCAAAGTGCAGCTGGTTCACACACAATGTTTTATTCCATATCCAACCTACCCATTTGAGTATAAATAGGGGAGTCCCATTTTCAGCTGTATTCATTAAATACCAAGCTTTAACAAGCTCATATTACTACTGAACATCGCTAAAGGGATTCTTGGCCAAAATGAGCTATTCAAATTCATCAATGGGTTCCGGTTATTTTCTTCCATCCACTCCTTTTTATCTTTTTCTTCACCATATGTCTGCATTGTGTTTGATTAAATGTCTGGTTACAATGGCATTTTCTTATAATGATTGACATCACTCATTTTGTATAGAATTATTGTTGTGGAAGAAAGTATGTCTACTGTAGCTCTCTGTTTAACTGTTATGATTTTGTTTCTCAATGTTAGTAGCCTTCAATTATCTCTGAGTCGAATTTGAGTTGCTTGTTATGATTATCAGGGAGTCGAACAGCTAGAAGGCCCTATGAATTTGGGAGGACATATGTGGTTAAGCCTAAAGGGAAACACCAGGCTACCATAGTCTGGCTGCATGGCCTTGGTGACAATGGCTCCAGGTTTGATCTCTTTCTTCTTTTCTTTTCCTTTTTCGGAGTGTTTACTTTCGTAGATTTGAGTTGATGAATCTGTTGGAATGGAAGGAATGCAGTTTTGGTTAATGGCCAAGAAGTTGAATGTTGAGTGCCTTAACATCATTCTAATGAAGAGGATAAATCTGTAAACAGCATATCATCTTTTCTGCTGTCTAGCATGATGTACAACAACAAAATCTCCTTCATATTTTCTTGTTTCTTGGTAACGTGATACTTTTACGCGAAAGTGGTTGCATGTGAGTACGGTAAATTATTTCCTCATCCTATGAGGAACACATCAGTAGAGAATATTCTTAGAGACATTGAGTTGATGGGAGATAGTGGTGGCTGCCCAAACTTGAAAAAACTTGGAAACCTTTGTTTCTTTTACCTTTTTTTTATCTTGTTTAAGAAGCTGCTGAGCTAAAATAGTAGCTCCCACAACAGAATTGCCCTAATTGTGAGTGTTGTGATTTTGTATTTCCATTTTTTTGCCTCCTCTTGTTCTTAGCCTAATAAGAAACCTCGAATCAAAAGACTGCGCGTGTGCGTGTGATTGTATGCTAAACAAGCATCAGGGAGGCCTTATTTTTTGTTATCTCTTTAAACAAATAACTAGCATTGTTCTTTTGATATGAACACAAGAATGAAACAGAAATGTCTGCTCATTTTCTTACATGTTTCATTCTGCAGCTGGTCACAACTTTTGGAAAGTCTTCCCCTTCCAAATGTAAGCATTTTCTTACAACATATATGATATATTATGTCTGTTACAATGAGAATATATGTGTAGCGTAGTTGCTCATTTTCTCCATCTTTAACATCCCAACAAACTCTGTGATGCAGATAAAATGGATATGCCCTACTGCTCCAACTCGCCCCGTGGCTATACTCGGTGGATTTCCCTGCACTGCTTGTAAGTTTGAAGCATATTTCTGGTAATAAAGGTATAACTGCTTTCTGAAGCCGCCTTCTCTCGTTCTTGATTTTGTTTCAGGGTCCGACGTTGGAGAGCTTTCTGAAGATTGTCCGGATGATTTTGAAGGCTTGGATGCCTCAGCAGCACACATCGCGAATTTGTTGTCTACAGAGCCTGCTGACAGTAAGATTCTTCATGGCTGTGAACTGTCATTCACAGACTTTTAAGAGAATAAAGTTTTTCCTTTATTTTTCCTAAAGTTAAGGTTCCTCTTCTAAACCTTATTCATATCCAGGGCCGGCCCTGTGATTTCGGGGGCCCTGTGCGATGAATATAGATGATGCCACAATTTTACGACTATAATAATAAATAAAAAATATTAATAAAATTAAATATAAGTATAAAATATGTCTAACGCCATCTTTATTTAAAATTTGTTCAAAAACTACAAATCCCGAAAAAAATTCATATTCTTTTACTTGGAAATCATGAGAGTTTTGATTATATTCATCAATGAATAAATCTTAAATGAAATAAACAACTTTAAATATGATATTAAAACAAAATACATAACTATCATTTACAGACAATTTCATAATTCTCTTTTTAAAAAAAATAAATCAAATTCACTACTAAAAACTTCACAATCTAATTCAGTTTTAAACATTTTTTCAAATTCTTTCAATTAATAGACTAATCACAATTTCTAATTATAAAATAACTAATATAATATTGTGAAGAGGAGTATTTTGATACTTTATTATATGTTTTATTTGAATTATTAAACTTATATAAGACAAAATATAAATTTATGTCCTCTATTATTTTATTTTAGTTGAGTTAAAAATGAATTTATTTATTTTGAGATTAACATAATTTTGTAGTTTAAATACTAAAATAAATTACTAATATATTAATACTAACATATACATATAAAAATGGTGCCCCAATATTTTTGGGGCCCCGGTGCGGCGCACCTCCCGCACGGCTTCAGGGCCGGCCCTATTCATATCCATGTGTCTTAAGCATCATTCTCTAATGCAGTTAAACTTGGCATTGGAGGCTTCAGCATGGGTGCTGCAACTGCCCTCTACTCTGCAACTTGCTTCGCCCACGGAGCATACGGAAACGGCTACCCCTACACTGTCAACCTGAGGGCCATTGTTGGCCTCAGTGGCTGGCTTCCTGGTGCAAGGTGTTTATCACCATAAAGTGGATGCATTTCTACATTCTTGACACTGCACTCACTTTTATAGTTTCCATTTTTCGAAACCTCGAAACTTTTTGAACTGCAGGGGACTGAGAAACAAGATTGAAGGATCACATGATGCTGCAAGGCGTGCTGCATCACTCCCAATTCTGCTCTCCCATGGACTCTGTATGCTTCCCTATCTTCTTGCAAAATTCTAAAATCCTTTGTAATATTTCTTACAATCCAGAACTTTCTGGAACTTTCATTGTAAGAAGTCCTATACATACTAGGCAACTAACTGCCATTCAACTCAAGGAATTGAAACAAACATGTTATTTCCACAGGTGATGAAGTGGTGCCTCACAAACATGGAGAGAAGTCCTACCACGCCTTGAACCATGCCGGTTTCCGAAACCTATCATTCAAAACCTACGAAGGGTACACGATCATCATTTGAATCCAACAGAAACCATATCACAACATAAGATTTGGTTTGGACTGATGTTTGAAAATATCTTCAGGATGGGTCACTACACAGTGCCGAAGGAGATGGATGAGGTCTGCAACTGGTTGAACTCCATGGTGGGGTGAAGGAGGAGTTGCAGTGAGGGGTGAAAAAGCTGAAGAGTTATACAAGCTGTAGTTACAGTTAATTAAATAAAGTTTTTGAGTATGTTTTGATCAATGTATAAAGGCATTGGCTTTCTCTTTCTGAGATCTGTCCAATCCATTCTTTCTTTCTTCTTGTAACTGGGCTTGCTCATATATGTATATAGATTATAGACCAAACCTTCATATTATTAGTACAAATTATAGGAATTTTTTCGAATTTAGTATAAACTATCATCTTTTTCAATTAAATAACCAAACTATCATAATCAGAGGCGGACTTATGTACAATCTTGGGGGTACACTTGTATCCCCAATTTTTTTTTCTTGTTATCAAATTTATATATTCATTATTATTTATATTTTTTATTATTTATTTATATAAATTTTTATATAATGTATCCCCAATTTAATTTTATTCATATATTATATCCCCAGATATAATTTTCTGGATCCGCCCCTCATCGTAATAATATACAAAGAGCTGGATAACGGATTTTGCTCACCATAAATCTCTTTGTTTACCTACAATCTTATATGTTTCTATTAAATAATGTGAATTTCTGATGAGCATAACTAACTTACTGTCATCGGAAAAAAAGAATATTTTATATATGTATAATTTCTGAATATTTTATATATGTATAATTTCTAATAATCTGACTACTAAATTGGAAGCGATAATAATTTGTACTAAATTAAAAAAAATAGTAATAACATACTTTACTCTAGATTTGGAGGTTTATTTTAGCCTGTATGTATATATATATCTAATTATTTCTTCTCATTTCATATCCACATTATTCTAATTTTCTTCATTTTCTCGAGAGCTCTTGATATCGATCCTCTCTTTTCTCAACCAAAAAAAATAAAAAATATATATATTTTCCTAAAAGAATTTATTTATAACTAAAAATGCTAAAAACACTATTTGTTCTACATAGACTAAACTATTGAAATTAATATATTCCTTTCCACAATATTACGTTTTTATAATGCATTTTATTTGATGATTCTCATATAATTTATTTTAAGATATTGCTATCCAGAAAAAAAAAAAAAAAACAATGCAGATATAATAGTTACCTTTTCTAAATCTTAGAAATTATAATATTTAAATTCTAAAAATCTACAATTATGCATAAACATTTTTGGGCTCCCAAAAAAAGTTACTTTTTGTTTTAAAAAAAATCAAATCTTATGATTATTTATAGTGTTTTAAGATTGAATAGTTTACAGTAAGCAATTATTTTGTGATTGATTTTTTTGGTAGGTTATAAGTAGCTGACCAAAGTAATTGCAATTATTGGAATTTGAATTTGTCTTAGCAATTAATTCTATGTCTAATTTTGTAATTTAGATATGTTGATTTAAAAATACATCTTTCATTATTATTATTATTTAGATAATAATGAATTAATAATATAAATGTCCCAATAAATTCTAATTTCTAAAAATACCTTTTTTTTTAAAAGCCTGAAAAACAGATGAGCAAATCAAGAAACTGGGCCCACTATACAAGCCAGATATGGGCTCTCTTCTTCGTTGAAATCGTCCGCTCCTCAAATTCACTCTCCCCCGGCAGCTATTCCGCTCCCGCTCCGCCACCACTCTTCTCTCTCTTCCGCATTTTCACATGGCAGTCTGTAAGCCTTCTCCTTTCGGCTCAAGAATTCACCTTATGTGTTGTGATGCGAAATGCAGTTTTTATGTCAAGAATGCAGGATTCCAGATGATTTATAGCCAGTCATGTTTTTCTTCGTTTATGAATCGTGTTATTATGCAGTTTGTGGAACTGGGTTTCTTTTGTTTTCGGGATTTCTTAGAATTCTTTGCGTTTATATGTCGGAAAATTTGAATTTTCGGCATAGTTGGTGTTAACTTGCACTGGTGTTGAAGATAAATATTCTTGATGATTTTTATGGTGTTTAATTGTTGCAGGTGGTATTGGGCCTTCAGGCCTTAAGATAAAGAACTTGGATTTCGGTTCTGTTAGGCCAAGATTGACAACGCTTCAACCCTTGCATGGTTTAAGGACAGCCAAAACTGTTCATTTTGATGGCTCAGTGTTGTTGCATAGACCGAAGAAGCTGATGTTTGTTTGTCGAAATTCAGCCTCTAAGGATGATGATTGTGAGTATATTTTCCGTGGGTATTTTCAATCTTCGTTTATGGAATTAGACTCCATTTTGTTTTCTCGTTATATGCAACTGTGTTTGGTTTGGTCTATTGATGATAATAAGGGATAAGATTTATTTAATTTAATGAAGTCATGGTAAGGATCGGTTAATTTGTTGGTCTAAGACGAGTGAACCTAGAAATCATTGCAATATATGTTTCTTGTTTCTTGCACATTGGTTTTTAGAATGGGGAGTTGCACAATTTCTTGATCGTGCATATTTGTGGATCATTGACAGGAACTAGAATGTTCTTCTTTTATTCTTTTGCATTGGCTAATGATATCTTATTACAGCTATGAAACTTGTGAAAAACCTATAATGGCTGCATTAGTGTGCATTAGAGTTAGCCTATCAAGTACGTTATTCCAAGTTAGACAACTTAGATTTATGTTCAATTGCTTGCAAGCAATCGAGAAGTAATGTTTGGAGGGAAGAAAATGAAACCCTTCTGTGTCATACTAGTATACGACATTTAATGATCTAAATGGATTTTCTTTTCTGGGCATTATTTCTCTTGTGCCCTAAGCCTTTATCTTATCTTTCAATGCGAGCAGCAAAAGCCAGCGTGGAAGTTGATTCTAAAGAAGCTGTAACAACTGAGGCAGTCAGTGCACTTATTCCTAATGCATTTGAGGTAAGTTGTTTACCATTACTTGGCTATGGTTTATACAAATCAGATTTACTTTGCTTTTACCCAGGTATTGATTTATTTTCCACTCTGTGGTCTTATTGATTTATAAGAGTAATATCATGGGAAGAGAGATTTTGATATTTTGTTTTGAAGAACTTTACATGAATGATATATGGTATACAAGTCTCAGTTGTTTTAGATGACAAATAATCTTGACTGAACAACTCAATAATGATTGGCAATAAAACTAACTAACTGGATGCCATTGTTTTATTCTATGGTTCCTTTCTATTTTGTGCCATCTGATGCTAATACAATCAACCATCTACATTTTTATACTCTTCTGATGAAACGTGCAAGAAGTTTGATAAAAATTATGTGTATTATCCCAACAGGCCTTAGATTGAAGTGGAGTGGCCCCTAGCCCTAGAATTAAGAATGATATTGCAAGACCCGCTTTTAACTCATCACTCGATTCTTTCCATTTCTTAATGGTGCTATTGTACTAAACTAAGGAAGTTAGGAGAACTAAGTGAATTCTACTATCTTTTTATTAGGTTTGTGCATCTTTTAGAAGTTTTTTGTCTTGTAACCCCATTTCCTGGATTTGTATCTTCTCAATTTTATATAATAGTGTTGAGACTCTTTAGAAGGGTCAACTAGCCTGTTAATATCTCTAAAAGTATGAACCAGATGCAATGATAATTTACGCATAAACCATAATTTTATGCTTTTGCATTCTATGCAAAAAGTTGTACTGTGTAGGTATCAATCGGCGTAATTGGTTGCAGCCATCTAATTGATATCTGATTTTGCAGGTGGAATCTCTTTTGACAGTTTTATGCGACACAACATCAATCGCGGAGTTTGAACTGAAAGTAAGCTGTTTGTATTTCTTTTATATAGTTGCCAGGACAACCCTTCCCCAAGCTCCATGAAGGAAAAAAGATGAGAAATGAATGCTCCCTCAGTCCCACTATATTAATCTCGCTTTCCTTTTCCGTTTGTCCCACTATATTTGTCACATTTCCTAAATAGCCAAATTTTCACACACTAATAAAATATTAATTCTACTACACTCACAAACATTGGTTACCGTGCCAGGTCAATATGTGACTAATTAACTGGGATGGAGGGAGTAGTTGTAATTCCGTTCTTGTAGGAGTTATTTGAATTTAAATTTGCACAACTCACATTTAATGCATTGTTTATGTTGGGTCTCATCTTTTTTTTTTTACTCCCTTTTATGAACTCATATTATGATATTTTCTTTTACCCTTCTTCCTTTATAATTTCCCTTAAAATTAAATTTATCTTTATTTTAATGATTAGCTTGGGGGATTCCGCTTATATGTATCGAGAGAGTTGGCTCAACAAAGTGCTCCTCCACAACCTCCAGCTCCTGCTCCTGTTCATGCAGTTGTTGAGACACCTGGTTCAAATGGTTCAGCCTCATCACCATCATTGGCACTCACCAAACCTATTTCTTCCCCGGGTGGAGTTCAGTCTCTGCTTGACAAGGCAGCAGATGAGGGCTTGGTGATTCTTCAATCACCAAAGGTAAGCACCCAAAAACTCTTTTTTTCCACGAAGAATGACAGACTTGTCCTAATATTTTTGTCACTAACTTTAAATTGTATGCAGGTTGGGTATTTTAGAAGATCCCGGACCATTAAAGGGAAGAAGGCTCCTCCTTCTTGCAAAGAGGTAGCTCTCTCTGTGTTTTTCCTTTTATGTGGTTGGTAAAATTTCCTTACATGATCCATCTTGTCGAATGGTGCACACTTGAGACATATCTGATGTATAATTTTTTTTAAAGGCAAAAACTTGCGTTAGGCAGGCCTAAACGGTTTAGGCGGGTTTTATCCTACCCAAATGGGTTGACCCATCCCAATTAGGGTTTATTAATCCCAATTAGGGTATATTATATGGGTTTGGGCTTGGGTTAATGGATAAAACCCGCCTAAATCGTTCAGGCCTGCCTAACCCAAGACCTTCCCTTTTTTTAATATTCTTGTGTCGCCTGCTTCTACAAAATGTGCAATGCATTCCTTTGCTGTAAATATTCTCAATTCCTCACACTTGTAATCATTCGTATATTACAATATATATGGTTTAACTCCATTCCCATTGTTGTTAACAAAACTGTTTTCACTTTCTTCAGCCTCAGATTTCTAGAATTGGGAAAATTGTTTTACCGTTTTGTTCATAACCATGTTTAGATGTTTGAGCTCAAGGTAAATGGTGGAAACAAGTTCACACATCTAAAATTTCCCTTTTCATGTTGAAATTCAGCTAAAAAAAAGAATTTGGTTTAGTGAGTAGTGCGGCAAGAAGACAGGGTCTTCTAACATAACTTTCTATGAACTAGAGAGTCATGCTGAAGGCACGATCAACTTCTGCGATCAAATAGAGCTGGACTCCATATATATATATATATATATATATATATATATACAACAGTTTTACCATTGTGTTAATGACCATGATTATAACACAGTATTTTATGTATTGTTGCATAACAGAAAGACTCAGTAAAGGAAGGGCAGGTGCTCTGCTACATTGAACAGCTAGGTGGTGAGATCCCCATTGAGGTATGTTTTAGCTTTTGTGGTTGAGTTTCAAACGCTTCACTCGAGTTTTTGACTTCTTAAGATCTTATGCTGCAATGTAGCATATATATAATTAGCAGTAGTATTTAAGTATTGGTTATGATTATGATGTTATTTGTGTTTGATTTTTTGGCTCAGTCTGACATATCTGGGGAGGTGGTGAAGATACTTAAAGAAGATGGGGGTATTATCATCTTTCTTCTTTCTTTAACTGTAGTTTTGTTCACATCATAATCATCAGCAACTGTGTAACTCTCTCTACATTCACAGATCCCGTTGGTTATGGCGACTCCCTCATTGCAATCCTCCCTTCCTTCCCCGGAATAAAGAAGCTTCAATAGGCTCCTCTCTCTCTCAGAGCATTCATCTGATTCTGATTCAGAGATGTGGATGATTGCAGGTTGCAACATGCTTGAGGAATGAGGTTGACAGAAGGCATCTTCAAATTGAAGTTTTTTGATACATTGATGTATCAAGTCTATTTTAATAACTTGGAAAAGGATTGGTGGTAGTTTCTGTTTTGATTTATTTCATTGATTGTTATACAATATTAAATTGAGTTCGGTATGTTCCTTGTGGGGGGTATAGTGGTAAAAACACTGAAGAAATCATGAGTTTGATTTTTCGTCTGCAAAAGGATATAATTAGGTTACTGTCACTTTTTATTTTTTGTGTTTACATTTCAAAATCATTCTCTATTACACAGATTATTAAACTTCAATCTTTAATTTATGTTCATTTTTTCATATCAATTACTAGTTCAAAAAAGAAAATGTCCTTTTTAACCAATTTTGTAAGTAGTTATTACATATAAATAAAATTTAATAATTTCCGCAATGTTGAAAGAAATTCGTGAAATTTCTAGAAACTTCCAATCTCGAATTTTGGTGAGAGAAAACTTCCAACACAAACCATTTTCATTTAGACGATGCTCGAACGATTTGCCAGCAAAAATGCATGTGATATGATCGCCGTCCACAGTCAAGAATCCCTAACCGACAATCTTTTCCAGATCAAGTTTTCGCCGTACCCAAGTTTTCCCATATAATGTTTTTATGGTGAAACCAGAAAGCCAAGGGTTGCCCTTATGGAGATGACTGCAAGATATTCATAAATGTAATCATACGAGTAGGAATGGGAATGATTGGATTGACAGTTTTGAGTGGTGGCCAGCGTTTATGAGAGTTCGATCTTTCATTAGACGAAGCTTTGTGCTTGGTGGGCGTGGGATAACAGTTTTGGTTGCTGCCTTTATGGAGACCAATGTTCCTATGCCCATGGCAGAGAAGGTGGTCCATCTCTCTCATCTCTTAGTGTTAACCATTTCCTTGTTATATGTCCAAGATTTGAGTGCTCTAAATTATCTGATGTTTGGCATTTACATGGATGTGGTGTGTTAATGAATGAATCATGTGTGACAGCATGCATAGGCTGCTCCCAAAAAGAAGTAACATTTTTATGGGTATCACTTATTTGTTGGCTGAAATGTAGTCATTGATGAAATTTCCTATTTTTAAAGGCACATTTGTGGGCTGCATTGCTTTATAAGAAGACATGACACATTGCCAATCCATCTGTAGTGAGAATGAGACGAGTGGATTGATTTCTTAGTTCCCTAGCATTTTGGTGGACATGTTGAAAGATTGATGGTATGCAGTTATTTTCTGCTAAGGTTGCTTATTTACATGGATTTGTTTAGAATCAGAATACCATTGCTAGTTCTATGTTATTAAGCATTGGTGATGATATGTTCCATTCATCTAGTAATGGAGATATACTAACATATAGCTGGATAATCTTACTTCCAACCACATGTTTAAGGATAAGGAAGGCATGTTTAGTGAAACATGCTGGAAACTCTGTTTTAAAATATTCAGCAGGTAGGTTAAATGCCTCCATTCTGTTGTTATGGAACTTTTCATCTGAGGTGCTGCAAATCTTTCTAGCCAATTGATATTATTGTCTTGAAGATAATATGATTGTGCATCAACACAAAGCATCTCTATGTGACTATTCTTTTTTATGAACCCTTCTTCCCAGGAATGGCTGCATGTTAACACAGATTACTTTGATGGATCATGTAAGAGGGGATTCAAGACTGCTGAGAATCTGTACAGGACAGCATGCTGTGGAATTTTATACAGTTACTTCAGGCAAAATGCTTGCTGCATTGAAGTTTTAGGTTTCCCTCTTTATTTTCAGATTCTTGATGCTGGAAACATTCATCTATAGTATGACTTGCAATAAATTGAATACATAGACACACTTGTTGCATATTTAGATGAAAATCACCAAACCACAATCAAATGAATCAAGTCCAACAATCAATGCTGGGATCAAGCGTCATTTTGTTGATTTTACAATCTTCTCTACTTATCTGTCTCTGCTTTTCGAGCATATTTTACAGACGAGCGCGCTAGCGCATCCATTGGATCTACGCATTTTGCCCACAAAGGATCCTCCCGTGGCAGAAGTTGCTCCAGATAATCTGAAGCAAGAATGACTCTGTTCACACCTCTCACCAATAAAACTTGCAGAGCAATTTTGAACAAATTCTGTGCCCCTTCAAGATCCCTTCGGTTTAATGCTTCGACTGCAGGAATCACGGTGTGTTCCACTGTTGCCTCGTCTGGCAGGACAACCTCAAATCCCTGCACAAGATGTCTTGACATCTCTGTAAGAAACAGGTTAATTTCATTCATACATGTATAATTTGTATCTTCTGTGATCTAGCAGTTATAACTTACAGCTACCTCGTTTTCGAGTTTCTCTTGATAGATTGTAGGAACCAGATCTTCATTGGTTGCAAGAACACCAATACGAAGAGGGCTTCCAGCTTCGAATGGTTTCAACTTAGCCTCCTTGAGCTCGCTGGCTACACATTCACCGACGTGAAGGAAAGGAACAGAACATCCCTCACTGATCAGATCATGCCACTGATGTGATATGTGGCAGGGCATCACCACGCAGCACACTCCAGACTTCTCAAGAAAAGCTCGTTTACGCCTTAAATTCTCCACGACTGAGGTGCAGGCGCTCTCGGAAAGCTCCATGCTCAGAGATGGATCAGAGCAGAGGATAAAAGGAGGGCTACTGTTTTCCTCCTCCAACTGGAAGTTCTTCAATCTTTTTGCAAAGTTGAGGGTTGAATCAACCGATACACCTCCAATTATACCGATGCCATTGCTTTGGCCACTGCTCTGAGTAACTCTAAAGCTTCTATCAGAGAATGATTTATTGAAGGAGGAAGTGGAGCTGGTCTCAGCTTGATTCTCACTTGGGATTTTCACTAGAAATGGATTTTTCTTGCCTCTCTTACTTGTATGCTTGCTCACACAGCAGTTCATGTTTGAAGCATAATTGAATGGTTGGAAATACAATGACATCCTTGTATTACAGCTATGAACCCAACACTTTCCAAAATCAAAAGCTACTGTTTCACTTATTCATTTGCTCAAAAATTCTAGAATCTTGGAGAAATTGAGGTTCTTGATTGTACACAGATTGAAGAACTTGCAAACCTCAAGAATGAAGGAGGAAGAAATCGGTATCGGTTCGTCGATATCCTGCAGTTGAGTTTGATTCAACTGAATGAAAGATCTTGAAATGAATGAAAATCCAGAAAAAAAAAATGACAGAAGGTGGAGGGTGGGGTTGAAGAAAGTGATATAAAAATGGCTCCAAGTTTTCAAATAACTGTACAAACCACAACCCATCAATCATCATGTGGAAAGAAATAAATGGAAATAATTGAATTATTTTGAACCAAGAGCTACAAAACAAATTTGTGTGCAACTTTTCTTTGCCAACATGGAGCATGAGTAGGCCCTCAAAAAGCTGAATTCCAACACTTGAAACAAAAAAAGAGATGGCCCTTCTTGCTAAATTTATTACAAGATTTCAAATAGACAATAACTTGACACATTAAGATCTGGAAGAATCTAGCAAGAACCCTTCAGTCCATTGTTGTTGTCCCAATTTTCTTTGGCTTATAAGGTAGACAATAATACACATGATGTAAAATCTTGGCCAACTTGTAATTTGAATTCAAGAATTCCATGAAGTGGGTTGTGGAATCCAAAGTAAACTGTAGTACCAGTTGTGTGGAAATGACAAAAAAAAAAAAAGGTCTCTTCAAAATTTTGTATTCACAATTTGTGATATACTTTCTACTTGGTGACAGATCTAGAAAAAACTCACATAACTAAGTAAAAGTATCAATTAATATTAATAATAAAATATAAAATATTTATACATTAAAACTAATCTTTGAACTACATGAATGTCTAAGATTATATGACTAAAGGGAAAAAATTTCAGTCCATCTTGTTCTTGAGCCCTCCTTCACAACCTCTTCTTTTTTAAACTTAACCTCTTTCTTTTTAATAATTCATCGACAAAAAGAATAACTTCATAAAAAATCATATCATCCTATTAATAAATTGAAAAAAATTTATGTTGGGGGCTGAAGTCCACCCCAACCTAGTATAGATTCGCCAATGTTTCTACCCTCTAACTATGGCTGGAAACTGCAAAAACCAAAAGAAATAGGGTACTAAAAAAAAAAAAAAAAAATTGTGATAGCCATAGTGATTATCAATATACTAGAACGAGAAGAATATTTTTTTAGTATATATTTCTCTATGGTAAGGGTGTTCGTAATTTGGTTGATTTCGGCCCATACCAAATTAATTTGACCAATTTTAAAAATCTCAAATTGAATGATATGGTTTAACTACGATGTAAAGCAAGAAATTGCATGTTCCATCATAATAGTCGTATATAATAATATTAATTAAATATTATTAAATAAAATGCTTAAGTATCTATTATATTGATATGTAAGTCCGGCGTTTAAATTATTTCCGGCTTTGCCTATAAATTGACATTTATTTTCTTCTTTCTCATGTCTCCGACTTTGTATATACTTATCTCCATTTTCCAATGTATGATGATGTATGAAACATGTTATGACCCGAAAATGAACAAATCCATTTTTGGAGTCCATCGAAGAAAAAGGTCCAAACCTGTAGAAGATTGAAACCTTAAAAGAGCATAGTTCGAATTAAATTAATGTTCGACCGAGCTAATTGTGCCGAGCTCGGGAAATGCTCGAGCTGTCCAAAAGGCCGACCGAACTACCAAGCCGTTGCAGCATCCATTAAGGCAGCTCAATTGAACGGACACAACTGTTCGAACCATCGGTTCGGTCGAAGTGACGCGACTGTTGACTAAGGGATGCTTACTCGATTGAGAGTTCTATAAATAGAGTTCGCATTTATTTGTAAACACTACATTGAATAGAAAGCAATAAAAGCAAAGTATTCTAGCTCTACTTTCAATCAAGCATTTACTTCATTTAATTTGTGTTTTCCTATTTTAAATTATCAAGTATTCTTATTTAAAATAGTCGGCAAAATTCCACCATTAACAAAACAAATTTATGATAAATATATTACTTGTTTCATTCATAAGTTAATACCCAAAACCGTCATATAACATACTACCTCCGTCCCACTACAATAGACCCTTTTCATTTTGACACATTAATTTCGAAGCTAGTGTTTAGTAGCTAATTATGGTTAATAATAAAATTGGCAATCGTAATTAACTTATTTAAGACTTAAACAAGTTAATTATGATTGTCAATTTCATTATTAACCACAATTAGCTACTAAACACTAGCTCCGAAATTAATGTGTCAAAATAAAAAGGTTCTATTGTAGTTGGACGCAGGAAGTATTAATTACTCCTTCCGTTTCGTTCGAATTGTCCCAATTTTTTTATTTATCTAATTTCAATAGTCTCATTTCTAAAAATGATAATTTTTTCACAAATCAAAATAAAATATTAATCATATTAATCAACATTTCAAACAGTTCAAATTAATCATATCAAACCAATGTCAGTATGATTTGGCTGATTAGATTTGTATATAAATTTCCAAATTAATAAAATAGACCATGAATACCAACATGGTTAAACCAAAATAACTCATGATTCCAATACAACCACTATATCCATATAAACCATTGGGCTATATCAACATGCTATCTATTATGAAATGGGCTAAACTAAACCTTCAAGAAGTTAGAAAAAAAATGTCCATTTGTCAAGAATTAGAGTGGGACTTAATTATAAGTTGAATGTGTAATTATTAATTAATATTAGAGATAGCCATCCATAAGTATAGTTTGCATAATATTTCAACATGTGGAGTGCAAAAATATCAAAACTATTAATCAAATTAAGAGAAATAGTAATAAAAGTCATATAACATATATACTTGATTAAAGAAAAAGATTGTCTAAATTAGTAGCATAGTGAATTTTGATAGGATATATTAGGGTTAGGTTTGCAATAGCATCCTATTTAATTCATTCTATAGCGTTGAACTAAAATATTATAACATTCATAGCATAAATGTACAATAAATTGAAAACACCTTCACCCTTCATTATTCCTTTTATGAAGCACGTATGTATTTTTTATTTTTATTTTTTCAAAAAGAGATCATTATAATTTATAACAATTTTAAATATATATATATAGAAAGAAAGAAGCGTGTGCTTCTTTCTTATCTAAAAACTACAAGTGATGTTTGGAAAGAAGCGTGTTATTTGATCTCATCTACAAGTGATAAGAATCGTTATCTTTTTCAAACTACATATAGATTTATTTATATATAAATAAAAGTATAATGACTTATTTTATAGTTGAAAGTCATAATTGGAATCCCACAAACACTTTTATAAATTAATCTAATATAATCTTGTTAATATTTTATATTTTTTCTAAACACCAACAAATTTTATTCATGACAAAGCACATGCAAGCACATCACCAATAATAAGAGCATTAAATAAATTCAACATTAATCATCACGCAACTCTCATATATTTAATAACTTGTCGATCACTAATTTACAATGATCATCATCAACATTTAACAAAAATATTTACTACAGAGGAATTCATACATAATATAGCCAGACACAAACCTTGCCATGGCTGTAAAAATCCAGAAAGAAGAGATTTTCACCACGCAAATGCTCCCAAAAAAAGGCCGATTTCGTGTTAAAGTTGCGAAAGTAAGAATCTTTCTCATCATTTTTGGCTTGGCTGCAACTTGCCTCTTCCCAAAGTAGACAAAATTTGTTTTTATTAATTTCCATGGCCTTTCATCTCCACCAAGAACCGCAATTTGATAATCAAGATGAGAAAACTTGACACTGCCATGTGGGCCAGCCTTGCAGTCTAAGTGGGCACGCATCCCTACTCTCAATCACAAAAGCGTTTGTAATCATCGATCCTTCCCCAGCTCCAAGATTTCTCAAGAATTTCTTCTTGTTTGAGAAGATGTGGAGCAATCTCCCATTTGATATTCTAGCCAACATCTTCTCCTACCTCCCTCCCGACTCCTTAGCCCGGATCGGCGCCGTCTGCCGGGGCTGGCACGCCACCGTGGAGCAGGCCGCGACACTAGCTGCTGCCCGCCGCCTGCATCCGCCGTGGTTCGTAGCTTTGCCGACTCGCAGCAGGGGTCTATCATGCTTCGCACACAACACAATTCAAGAAAAATGGAACCTACTACATCTTGATGCAACGCGCGACCCCATCAGGCCGATTGCTACGATCGGAGGCCTGATTCTGCTGCGGGTCACCACCACAACTTCTCTACACCTCGCAATCTGCAACCCCTTCACCAACCAATTCAAACCGCTCCCCGCGCTGAACGTCGCCCGAACGAACCCGGCAGTCGGTGTGGTGGGAGACAGCCGGAATTGGAGCCTGGGTTTCAAGATTTACGTAGCCGGAGGGATGTCGGAAGCCGCGAGCGGCGGAGCAGCCTACCACCCAACTGTAGAGATGTACGACTCCCGCACCGGCGAATGGACAATAACCGGAGCGATGCCGGTGGAGTTCGCGGTGAGGCTGACCGTCTGGACCCCCAACGAGAGCGTATACTCCGACGGCGCCCTCTACTGGATGACGTCGGCTCGAGCGTACAGCATGATGGGGTTCGACATTTCGTCGAACAGGTGGCGGGAGATAAGCGTGCCGATGGCGGAGCGGCTGGAGTTCGCGGCGCTGGTGGGGAGGGAAGGGAAGGTGGCGGTGGTGGGCGGCACGTGCGACGGGGGTGGGTGCGTTTGGGAGCTGGGAGGTGGCGGCGATGAGTCGTGGGGGGTGGTGGGGAAGCTGCCGGCTGAATTGGGGGAGAAGATGAATTGGGGGTGCGTGAAGTGCGTGGGGATTGATGGAGCGATCTGTTTGTACAGAGATATTGGATCGGGGATGGTGGTTTGTAGGGAGGTGGTTGGGGAGGGCAGATGGGAGTGGGCTTGGATCCATGGCTGCTCTGCTTTCACCACTTTTTCGATCAAGGGCTTCTTGCTTCAACCCAATCTTTCTCGCTCCTTGTTCTAGATGCTTCACCCGATGAAATATGTTTACGGTCTTTTAATAATGATCAATAGCTTGTAAGTTATGCGAGAATGAATAAGTGGTGTGTAGGGTGATCACGAGCCGAGCCCGAGTTTGATTATTTTAATTTTTGATTAAGAAGATATATATTTATTATGAAATAATAAATTCAAAAAAAAAACTAATATTTTATTGAGCTTAGCTTGATTTAAGCTCGTGAGTCTGAGCCTGTTGAATCGAGTATCATAAAATTCGAGTTTGAGTTCGATAACTATTCGGGATCTTGAGATGACAACAGGGGCGGATGTATTCAACTGTACCCCAAAAATAATTTTTTTCTTTTATTAAATATATGTTTTTACTATTATTCATGTATATTCTACATATTATTTACATATATTTATACATTATGCACCCCCAATTTTTTTTTTTTATACATTGTACCCTAATTCTAAATTTCTAGATTGGTCCTGGATGACAAGTTTGATGTAGAGAATGTGTTTGCTACATTATTAGACCAAATAACTTCAAACAAACCAAGAAAAAGGAAAAATATCATTATTCATCTTTGATGACTTTCATATCCAAATCTTGAGATGGATATTTTTTGTTTAGGAAAAACTTTTCTTTTAATTATATAAATTCTTGAATTAATTTTACAAGATGCTACAAAGAATTCATAAGTCAAGCCAAAAATAAAAAATAAAAAATTGGAAAAAAGGGGTTGAAGATAAAACAAACAAAAAGTCAACTAACAACTACATTAGATGCTTTGATTTGATTGTCGGAAGTCAGACACCCAAGTTTCTCAGCTCACAAAAAATGCGATCTTTCTCGACTTCAAACATCTATTCATATTATTTGAAATGCTTTTATCTTCATATGCTATGTGTGCTCTTAAAATTCGCGATTGCAAAAGGGTTTAATCCACCGATTCGGCTGCCCACAAGTGAGCTCTACACAAACATTTCAAGAACTTTGGTTCTTTACGTTGATGATTTTGGTGCTAAAGGAGATGGGTTCACCGATGATACCGAGGTAAATATGTCTTCTTCTCCCAGTTCCTTGGCTTAATATGCTCCCGTTTGCTCTTTACTTGCCGCCTCAATCAATGACGAAGGTGATTTATGTTTCTGAAAATGTTAAGGGTTGGTGAGAAATCGCCCATTTACGAGTTTATAAAAACTATGATTTAGGGCTCATGGAGATGCATTGTTTTTTCGTGAAGCAGCTTTGATGATTACATTTCATAAACACTTCCAAAATCACGAGACGTTTGCTGTCTCGTGAATCTTGCATAGATCTTGACAAGATATTGGTTTTTAATTTCGAAGCTGCTGTATTCAACTTTTATAGATGCAGAGAGCCAAAGCCATGGGAAGAAAATGGTTGTTTTTGTATGAGAGCTTAAGATAGAAACCTCTCAATAAAGATTTTCGAAGTAGAAATCTTGCAATCCCTACTGAATTCCAACTCAATGATGCATACTTATTGGAGTTCACTCTCAAATCTTTGTTACTTGCTCCTTCGGGAACATATGATGCACTTTCTTATATTCAATAATTTGTCGAATACGTGAAGCATTTATAGTTAATGCCGATATGGTAAGAACTAAGAAGATGATTTGGGCATATTAACTCATACCTCTGCACCCCCTTGACATAGGTTGCTGTAAGATTTCCATTGTGTATTTTTCTGGAAATGTAGTTAATCTGTATTTTGTCATGTAGTAAACAGCAACTCTTTTTCACGAACCAGTACGTTGAATTCTTCGTGAGGTTACGTTTAAGTGAAGTTCTATCAATCTTATAGTTATTTGGTGACATCAGAGTTTGCAAAGTGCTTGGAAGGTAGCCTGTTCTTCGTCTTCAGGAGCTAAAATTATAATTCCTGCTGGAATTTTTTATATTCGACCGATTGATTTCGCTGGACCTTGCCTGTCAAAGGTGACCTTGAGGGTAAGATCTCTATTTCCATAAGCATCACCTTTTTAAAAAGTAATCAAGAACTTCATTTCTGATTAGTGTGGTGAAATTAATTAGCTCTTACCAAATGAAAACCCTGCACGGGCTTCAATCTTCGTAGGTTTCTGGTCTAATTGTTGCACCGAGTGATCCTAACGTTTGGGAAGGTTTAGATCCACACAAATGGCTCTATTTTCATGGAGTGGCGCGCCTCAAAGTTGACGGGGGTGGAGTCATTGATGGGAGCGGAAGAGAATGGTGGGCTCGATCATGCAAGACCAACAACTCATATGTATCCCTTCTCTCTTCTTCACACATGTTCACTGATAAAACAATCAGATTTCTCTTATGCTGATGCTAAACTCTCTCTTGCAGCCCTGTACTCGTGTGCCAACGGTTAGTGCTCTTTCATTCTTCTTTCTCTCTACAAGCTTACATCTTATGCATCAAGAGATAAACATGTTCTAGATTTGCTTGGTAATCAATCATGATGCTGCAGGCTCTTACTTTCGACAGATGCCGGAACTTGAGAGTAGAAAACATAACCATCTTCAACGGTCAACAGATTCACCTGGCGTTTACTCACTGTAGGCATGTTGCAGCTTCGCGTGTTACTATTATATCACCTGCTTATAGCCCCAACACGGATGGGATCCACATAAGTGCATCAACGCACGTTGTACTCAACGACACTGCTATCAGAACAGGTCTGCTTTCTTTCGTTTTCCTTCAATATTTGCAAAATGGATTTTCTCCCTTAGAAGATGCCTGCATCTGCATGTATTCCTCTTAAACCTTCATGTTACGTTGTTTGTCTTTGAGGCGGTATGCATTGGCTTCTCGGTTTTCCTAGAAAACTGCTAAAGATATATCTTGTGAAGAAATCATGAATGAGAAAACTAAACAAAGCTTGGATGAAACACACATCTAATATGAGTTCATGAGTTAGGATTAGATAGTATATTCATTTGGTTTTAGCTCTTGGAAAATGAGGATTATACCTCCGAGAGATCCTTTGTTAGTCGATTGTTGTTAAAATCGGCCTAGGCGGCACTTGACCCAAAAATCCACCACGTTAGGCGTTTTCTGGCTGTTCAGCGCCTAAGCAGATTGGGCGCTGCATAGTTGACTCAAGCATCTGATTTTTATATAATACCACCTAGACCGTATAGGCACTAGGCTTACCTGGTCATGATGACTAAACAACTCTACTCAAAATTCGTACCTTTTTGAAAAACCGATTCTTGTTTACCATTTTTGTAATAATTCATAAAAGGGTGGCAGGAGATGACTGCATATCGATAGCCAGCAATTCCTCTCAGATTTACATAAAAAAAGCTTTCTGTGGAGCAGGCCGTGGCATAAGGTAATATACATTGTCCAGCAACTTGGAAGTTTTTTTTTCTTCGTACGAGTCAGTCGCTAATACGAATGTTTTGACAGCATTGGAAGTTTGGGAAGAAACAATTCATATGCATGGGTAGAGGATGTGGTTGTTAATGGAGCTGCTTTGCTTGATACAGAGAATGGAGTGAGGATCACAACATGGCAGGTGATCTTTCATTCTCAGCTTCTATTCATGTCTGTTTTTGGCATCTTCATCTATGATGTCTCGAATCCCCCGGGCCACATTGATTTGGGATATGGCTAAAGCTTTCTATACAATGCTAAAGCATCCTTCTACTTAAAAGTTGGTTTTGTGAGGAGATGAGTGATGCTAACCTGACATAACGAGTCTGGATGTGCAGGGAGGCAGTGGTTTCGCGAGGAAGATCACATTCGAAAACATCTGGATGCAGAATGTCTCAAATCCTATTACAATCGACCAGTACTATTGCGACACTCCAGTCATTTGTACAAATCAGGTAATTACAATTCTTGCTTCACTTGTCACCGCTGTATGAGAAGCTCATTTCTTGCAGACTTCAGCTGTGAAAATCGAGAGCGTCTCGTTCCGCAGCATCAGTGGAACTTATGCAGCTGAGAATGCTGTCAAACTGGCATGCAGCGACAGCTATCCATGCAAGAGAATATACATGGAAAATGTTCAACTCACAGCCTTGTCTGGAACCCAGAGGTCTTTCTGCTGGGAAGTTTACGGGACGAGCTCCGGCCCGGTGTATCCACCCCCCTGCATTACATCCGGTGACATTATCATCCGACACCCTGTTAACTCCAACTCGACTACCTCGCTGCAATACAATTTTGGTCTCTTTTCAACAGATTTTCAGTGAGATTTATTTTTCAGATAAGTTTCTTGGACTTGTATTCTAGGTTGCTTGTCGTAGAATCTGAGATAGATGTCTCGGTGGTGGTTGAAATATTTTCTTTCTGGGACCAACTCATGTAATGTAATGGGAAAAAACCCAAAATTGATTAATGGAAGATGAGGTTTTTTTTAACATTAATTGATATATTTATTTAAATTTATATGCACCAAATGTTTCCGAGAAAGTTTGCACTCTCATTTTTTTAATTATATTCAATATGTTTTTACCTCTATATCCCGAATAAGAGACAGTGTTCTCACTTTTTGAGCAGCTTTCCCAGGGTCCCTCATTTGTGAGATTCCTTGGAAGAGGATCAAGTATTTATAAACCAGACTTTTTTAAGGAACGAAATACTTTTGGTGTCATAAAATATACTTTATATTTATTATGATCCAATTATATATGATTATATATTAGAATCTTAAGAAGAGAGATGTCTTACTATTATAAGATGGTTAATGTTATTGTTATTAGTCTAAGTTGGATTTTTTAACTTATTCTTATGTACGACATGAAACTATTTATACCCCTAACTACTGACAATTGCTATTGGGACAATCATCATGACCATTGGACTAGCTCTAATATCAATTTATGATCAACTCATTCTTACAAAATCGACTTAAGAAGAGGCATCATTACTAATCATTATTGTAAGGTGTTTTCATTTTTTGAACAGAATTGTATTTATTTAAACTTACACTCCAAAATAATATTCCCGATAATTGCAAACACATTGACATTTTAGTCACAAATAAGATGATTTCATCATTGCGCCCTGAATAGGGAACTTAATTATAAGATATTTTATGTCATTATGATCGCAATATGGAACATTTTAACTATGTTAAAATGATTACTACACGACATAAGAATGAAGGTATTAAATTTAATACAAGAATAGTGAACAAACAATTACAAGCAACAAAAAACGAAAGTAAGATGTTTGTACAAGCCAATTAACCTAAGCTAGCTCAGTTTTAATTTTGCGCTTTCTAAGGTTGTACCACAGAGACATGGATCTGCTGTGGGCTGTTGCTGCACCACCATCTGCAGCAGGCTGAGAGTGGAGAAGGAACGTACAAGCTCCGCAGCCAATGGTACCATGGGGATGTTGTCGCAGTTGCATATCTCGATCATGAATCCATCGGGGTCGTGGAAGAACAGCTGCTCCACGTAGACTCCACCTTCCTCTACTCTCTGCCGCACCGGATTAATCCCCATCTCCCCCAGCCTCTCCTCCACCACCGCCATGCTCTCGCACTGCCATCAAATTATAAATCTCCCATCATTCAAACCAACAATGCAAACCTACCTCCTCTCTCTCCTCTCTCTCTCTCTCTCTCTCAAATTATTATATATATAAAAAAGTGATGAACAGCTAGCTAGCTACCTGGAAAGAAATGTGATTATCTTTGGGATTGATGAGGGATTTCTTCGGCGGCATGCTGTCGGGATCATCTGACTGGAGCAGGTGTATCCCAATGCCATGGCCAAACAGCCTGCAAATTATAAAGATTTCATCATCTGCGGCCATGGCGAATTCGAACAAGGAAGGAAAACAACTATTAATTAATGGAAAGGTCTTGGGTTAGGCAGACCTAAATTATTTAGGCGAGTTTTAACCATTAACCTAAGTTTTAGATGGGTTTTATCCATTAACCCAAGTCCAAACCCATATAATATACTTTATTTGGGATGGGTGAACCCATTTGGGTAGGATAAAACTCGCCTAAACTGTTTAGGCCTGCCTAACGCAAGTTTTTGCCTTAATTAATTACCATGCTCCATCAAAATCAAACGAACCGGGCCTTTTAACAGGGACGAAACCAAGAACGTTCTTATAAAAATCAGTGGATTCTTTAATTGATTTGCAAACTAGTGAGATGTGATTTAGGGATGACAGCCGCAATGGGTTTCCCTTGTTATCCTTCATCTTCTCCTTCTTCAACTAAACAGTTTTCTTTTTTTTTTTTTTAACAAAAAAGATCGGATTTTTCTGAGCAGGAAAGAAAATGTCAAGAATCTGAACCCTAAGATTTTGAGTTGAGCTAGCTAGGAGAGATCAAGAGAGATGACAGATACAGCGTCTGATTCTAGAGAGAGAGAGAGAGGGAGAGGGAAGCTATGGATCGGCAGAAATGGAGGAATGGCAACTGAATTTATAGGCGGTGATAGGTCTGTACAGCCGTAGACAGACAGTGTTGGATTTAATTTGGATAATATTTGATGCATATTGTTATTAATTGATTTAATAAATAAATAAATTATTTAGTTTAATTTGATCTTCAAGAAACAGTACATATAAACCTGGATTCAAATAAACCTTAATTAATTTTGAACACGTAGATCCCACGTCGCAGACTGATGAGATTGCAAATTGTGGATAGTTTTTGGGAATATATCAACTTGGATTTAAATCCCAATTTACTCCATCTTCTTTTTTTTTTTTTTTTGATAAATACTCCATCTTCTTTTAAAACAACGTCAAAATGGTTTAATACAGCTAATATTTGTTGTTGTTTATAAATATTTGATGACTTTCGAGATGCCTTATCTTAATGTTGAATTAATGGGAAAAATGCCTGAAAAGTGAAAAGTACTCCAATAAACTAGTCTTCCAACTTCATCATGTCACGTTCTTGCAATGATATTTTGAATAAATCCCAAATGCATATTTTGATAATGTCACAAGTAATACGACGACTTTATACATTTTTGTACGTATTTTTTTTAAAAAAATTAACATATATAATTTGAGTGGAATTAAGGAGAAAGGTGTTGATTCTTGCTTGGTTTTGGACTCAACCGTTTGCGAGAGCGTGGAGATCAACCCCTTAACTTGTTAGAAAATCTTGTTTTGTTTAAAATATGTTATAAAAAATTTAATCCACCACCACTTGACCAATCTTAAGTCTTTAATTACATCCCTAATAAAATATATATCTATTGAAAACTCAAAATTATGATTTCTTAGTCACGAGTTTAAATGATATACAATTATTTAAATCTCGCACTCAAATATCTATGAGAAACTCGAACATAAGACCCTTAATCATATAGAAATTGCTTTCATCACTGCATTCGAATAAGGGACGTTTGTTAGTTAAAAATCATGTAGTTTACAAATTGTTGACAGGTAGATTTTTGTGAAATAAATTAAGAATACTTGAAAGATGAGGTAAATGTTTTGTAAAGATATATATGTTTTTGCTTGAGTAGTAAATACTCTTTTTTATCATGAATGTCATATATTTATAGGCAGTTGAATGAATTGCATGACTGTTGGCGAATAATTACAACACTTGAGCTAAACATATCAATTCGAACAATCACAACCTTTGACTTGAAGAATTAATTCAAACAACCGTATTTTTCGACATTACAAAAAAATTACAAATTTGCGACGGATTTGCGGCAAAAAAAAATTGGTTTGCGATTTTGCGACGGATTAACGACAGAATTGCGACGGAATAAAATTTAAAATTTCACAAATATTTTGCGACTGTCGCAAATTTTAATACGTATAATGAATGAGACTAGTGTTTGGTTCAGCGGTAACGCGCGCAGCATGCCTGCGGGAGGTGCCGAGTTTGAATCCACTTGGACGCAGACCACCAAATTTGATGATTGGACCGGCCAGTTCAAAATGGTTGGACCGACCAGTTCAAAAGTGGTTCCATAAAAACTTTAAATTTATTTTTTTTGAAGGAAATTAATTTTCGACGGAAAATTCCGTCGCAAAAAGTTGTGACGGATTCAATTTGCAATCACAATTTTTTTTTGCAACGAAAAAAATCCGGCGTAAATCCGTCGCAAAAATGCAAATTTTTGGTAGTAAGTTAGCTTCTTCATGGAGGGCATGCTTTGACCCACAAAGCACCTCGATATTATATCGTACCGATGTGGATTGTGGAACGATCACGACGTGATTAGGTGATTCAATCACCTTGCTAGAGTGGCTCAATATTTCTACTTGGTGAGTAGAAATTCCTTAGTTGAATATGGACTCTTCAGAGTTGGATCATATTATTGAGCTCGGAATCACTTCATTGGACTTCATTTGTCTTGCAAATGAACTTTTTCATTGGTGAATCAAACTCAAACGTAAACTCAAAATTTGCAGTTTTATTCTGCAATTTGAACTTCAAATTTAAACTCATGCAGTTCTCTCCAAACAACCATGAACGCATGTTTAAGTTTGAACGGTAGCAAATGCAAGTTTGTTTCTTTTTTTTTTTTTTTTTTTATAATTGCATGTTTAATTTGTATATTCGTAATACTCCCTCCGTCCCAATTATTTGGTCCAGGTTACCTTTTTTGGGTGTCTCATTTATATGGTCCTATATCTAAATTTAGTATTGTTTTTTATTTGTATTTACAAATTTATCTTTAAACAACCTTATAAATTACAAGGGTCTATTATTAATAGTTATTGCTATATAAGGGTAATTCAGAAAATTTGTATAAATAAGTAATGCATTCATAAATGAGTTTTGACATTCGTGCAAGTTAAAATTAGACCAAATAATTAGGATGGAGGGAGTATTATTTTTCATTCATAATACATTCTACACAGTGAATACGTATGATTAAAATCATAGTATTAAAACCAGTTTTATGTTATTTAATTTGTTTTACTTGAGCTTATTTAATGGAGTCATATATATTTCCTATTCTTTTCTAGAATAATGTATTCCATGTAATTTTTTATTTTATTTTAAAATGTGGAGTATCTTCTGCTTTTATAAATTTAAGTTTACTTATATGTTTTATATTTTTTAAATAAGTGTATATTAAGTTAATAATTATATTATATAAGAAATCAAGAACAAGACATAATATTTTTCCTTTCGTTATTTAAATAAATGCACATTCAATAATATTTTGAATTTATTAATAAGTAATTATTTCGTAAGATTATGTTATACTATAGGGCTTAAATTATAAATTTCTTAATTAAATTGGCCTAAAAAATAGTGGAAAAAAATTTCTTTTTTCGGAATGCACCGGTAAAATTGTCTTCTTTTGTGATTAACAGGTTAGAATTTGAGATTTTTTATATTTAAATAAATTTAATTTTATTAAAATATATATTTATATAGAAAAAAACACCGATAATAAACTTTTTCTTCCTCTGCCTGCTTGTGAAGTCATCAGTCGTTACTCAAGTCTGCTCTGCATCGCGTTAATGGCGCTCAGATCACTCCGCCGTTGTCTCCCTTCTCTCTACAATCCCACCGCAGCACGCGAATTCCTCCGTACGAAGCACTTCTCATTTCACTCAATCGCCCTCCAATCCCCGCAAATAATCTCACAACCACCTTCCCACGACCTTGTCAACGAGCTCTCACGCATTCTCAGCGACTACAGACAGCCGCAACACGACCTCGAATCAGCGCTCGCTCCATTCGCCTCACAGATTTCCACCAATTTAGTCGAGCAAGTCCTGAAACGGTGCAATAATCTCGGTTTTTCAGCTCAAAGACTCTTCCTTTGGGCTAAGAAAATCCCTGGTTTTCAACACAGTAAAGAGAGCTACCACATCCTCGTTGATATCCTAGGGCGCAGCAGAGAGTTCCCATTCCTGTGGGATTTCTTGACGGAGATAAAAAACACCGAATCCTGCGAAATAAGCCGAGAGATTTTCTGGATCGTTTTCAGGGCTTATAGTAGGGCGAATTTGCCGAGTGATGCTATTAGGGCTTTCAATAAAATGGCGGACTTCGGTATCACACCTTGTCTGGATGATCTCGATCAGCTGTTGTTTGCGTTATGTAAAAGGAAGCATGTGAAATACGCTCAGGAATTCTTCGATCAAATCAAGAACGATGGTTTGAATCCCAGCGCTAAAACATACAGCATTCTAATGAAGGGTTGGGGTGAAATTGGCGAGTGCGATGGGGTACGTAAACTGTTCGACGAAATGCTCCAAAGAGGTTGTGTAGCTGATTTACTCGCTTGGGACAGCGTGCTCGACGCTCTGTGCAAAGGGGGCAAAGCTGATGAAGCTTATGAATTGTTTTGCCTGATGAGAAGCAATGGCCTCGAACCCGATGCTTATTCATATTCAATATTCATTCGAGCTTACATTGATGCAGACGATGTTCATTCAGCTTTCAGGGTGTTAGACACAACCAAAAGGAACAATCTTGTCCCCAACGTGTACACCCACAACTGCATAATCAAGAGACTCTGCAAGAACGGCAAGATAACCGAAGCCTACGAGCTTCTCGATGAGATGATGGAGAGAGGGGCGAAACCAGACACTTGGAGCTACAACACCATCTTGGCTTTCCACTGCGATCACAATGAAGTGAACATGGCTCTCAAGCTGATTTCAAGAATGGATAAAGATGCGTGTGAGCCCGACCGGCACACGTACAACATGGTGCTTAAAATGCTGATCAGAATAGGGAGGTTTGATAGGGTTGAGAAAGTGTGGTGGTCGATGGAGAAGAGAGGGTTTCATCCGGCAGCGTCGACGTACTCTGTTATGATCCATGGACTGTGTAAGAAGAGAGGGAAGCTTGAAGAAGCATGCAGGTATTTTGAAATGATGGTTGATGATGGGATACCGCCTGGTGATACAACCTGTGAAGTGTTGAGGAATAAACTGATTGGATTTGGGTTTGCGGAGAAAGCAGATATTCTGGCGGAGAAGATGGAGAGAAGCAGTTGTGTTTCGATTCAAGATGCAGCAGATAATATGAGATGCAGTAGATTACGAAGTGAAGAGCAATATTCTGATTAGAGTTATACTTTATGAGTCTTTTCTTGATCCCAAAACCTCTCATTTGTTAGGTTCATTGTTGGGATGTTTTTAGAAAAAAAATGGAGTAGTTTAGAAGTGTTGCTGAGTGGCATTTTTCATAGGCGGTGAGTGTTTTGATAGGATTTCTTTTTCTTTTTTTAAAAAAAAAATTTAATAAAACAATTCAGGAAAAAAAAATATTCCGTTGCCGGGACTTGAACCCGGGTCTCTCGGGTGAGAGCCGAGTATCCTAACCAACTAGACTACAACGGATCTTGAAAATTATTTAGTTTGAATATTATTTAATTAGAGAAACCATTACATACCCTACATGAGCTAATCAAATTTACCAGAATTATTAATCTTTAGAGTTACAGAAAGAAACTGACTGATATTCTACCATTTCAATGGAAATCAGTAGGGTCAACCATATATATAAAAGCGTTCGAGGAAGAAAAATGCCCTTATTGAACGCAAGCAAGAAACAAATGAAATGTTGATTTTTCGAAAGAAAGAAGGCATAACATAGATAAAGAAGTTAGCTGTTTTGATGGAAATTGATATGCAGCCAAATCAACAAAGAAACTGATCATCATCACTGTTCTCTTATTCTAGAGGTGCATACATGACACAAAACCACCAAGCTAAGACTAATTTACTTCATTGCAGATGAAGCAGCTCTTGTACCGGAACAGTAATTAAATCCATACCAAATATCTCCAGGAATAAACACATTATAATAGAAAGTGGCGGGCTTCGTGTTGTATCCATAGACCGTTACATCGTATGGCATCCATCCATCATAACCACTTCTGTAGAGGTACAAGTAGCATATCTGGTACGTACACGGACCTCTAATTTGAAATGTATCAGTCGAGCAACTCTCAAACGTTCTTGAAGTTGGATCATCTAGATGAGGTGCATAAACCTACAGAGAGACAAGAAAAGTTTAATTACGATTGCCAACTCTGTTTTTTCGTCCTTCCACTGATAGACTTAATTTCTTTACGTTCTCCTTTCTTTCTTTCTTTTTTGGTACATGTAGTTTTGCAAATTCATTGTATAAAGTAACATACAAAGTCTTGGATCGGATGCAAGTTCGATTCAGTGATACGCTTTTTGCATCAATAGAATATGCAATTCGATTCATGTGAGCAAACAAAACATATAGATAAGAAAATCTTAATCCCATTGCTAGGAAGGAAGCACAAGGCTAGTAGTTGCAGAAGGTGTCTTTATTAACAGAAGATGATGTAAAAGACTCAATGCTTCCCCTTGGGAGCTAGGGAGGCCAATTCAGTCTCATTCTTCGTGATAAACTACCAGCAATTCTTGCTCACACAAACTCATCCCTTGAATAAACTATTCCCAATATGAAGAAACAGACGAAAAGGCTGCATTTTCCATGAATAAATAATTTCCCACAATTCCTAAGGATCAACTTCAAATTACATGCCACTAATAGACTTCTTTTCATCAAGTTCTGCTTTCTTTATTTTGGTTCTTAAGTCTTTATGTCAAAACTACAATGGACATTCAAAGTCTTGGATCCGATGCAAATTCGATTCAGTGATACACTTTTTGCATCAAAAGAATATGCAATTCAATTCATGTGAGCAGCAAACCAAATAGACAATAAAATCTTAATCTCATTGCTGGGACAGAAGCACAAATTCACTCACATTCTATTTGATAAACTGCCAGCAATTCTTGCTCACACAAACTTATCACTTGAAAGAAACTATTCCCAATATGAAGTTGCATTTTTCATGAACATATAATTTCCCACAAACCCTAAGGATCAACTTCAAATTACATGCCACTACTAGTCCCAATTCAAGAAATCAAAAATCTTGGGAAATAATCCAGCAATAAACAAGAGAATATTATTCAAGAAATACCCTCAAATGCGAGTAAGTGATGAAATACTTGGAGGAGAAAACAGAACCTGATTCCCATAGGCATCGCCGAAGGCAAGACTGATATGATCCCGTGTGTATCGAGTAGACGAGCAGCTGGTCCTAATGCTTACAGTATACGAACAAGTTGCCGCATTCTGCAAACACCCATTGAAATTAAGGTTTTCAAAAGAGACAAAGTGAAATAACAAAGAAAATCTACCAAGAAAATGCAATAATCCGCAGCCGGACAAACGAAAAGAGAAATCTTGAAACCTGGGTTGCGTTGATTTTGAGGGATGGGTGAGGCTGAGGGCGTGGAACTATGGATCTTGATTGTGCAGAAGAGACAAGAGAGGCAAGAAACAGCAACAAACACAGGGGGTTCATGATTGTGATGGAGCTTAAACCCGCGAGGTTGAAGACGAAAGAGAGAGATTCACGGATGGGATTGAGATGTCGGTCGTCGGCCACGTTCGATACCATGATTTGTTGGTCTGTGGGAGAAATTTATGAAATTTCGAGAAATATTTTTCTATCAAAAAAGAAAAAAATTTATTATAAAGATAATTAACATCAAGATAGTAGTTACATGAATTAATTTATTCTTTGGCTAAAACAATATATATTTTTAAATATAATATATATAACAAAATACAGTATATATTGAGCATAATATACATCTTAAAAATAATTATGATTAAATTTTATTTTAATTTTTATATATATATATATATATATATATAAAAATAATTTTTTGTTAGCGTTAATTAAGGAAATACTTCAAAATAGTCACTTTTATTACAAAAATCTTAAATGGCCACAATTATGTACATATGCAAGTAATAGTCGAATTTTCACAAATATCCTTACTATTAATCTACTTTTTCGAGATTTTTTAATTTAAACAATTATTAATGTAATAATTGTAATTTTATTACTCAAATTTGTAATGAAAAAGTATATTAACTAATTCAGGTCGACATTCAATCCATTTTAATTTATATTCTATAAATAATATACTTTTAAAAATAATAGAATGATGCTTGAGATTTGAATGACCACTTTTTAGAAAAATTAAATTATAAGTTTGCAATCTATTTTTAAATAAAAAATTATTAATTTATTTTTGCATAAATTTAATGAATTAATAAATTTAAAGTAAAAATAAAATGTGGTTGTTTGCAATTTGATTTTAAATAATTTGTTTCTAGGATTAAGTGGTTTGCAATTGAGTAAAATATTAAAATAAGAAATTAAGTGAAATTGTTTGCGACTTGTTTATAATTTAATTTGCGATTAAGAAAAAAGAACGACTTTTTAAAAAATGGGTGATGATGTAATGTCATTTGCGGTTTAAATATAACTATTTGTGATTTGGATTTTTATAAATAAAAATAATTGTCATTCGATGTATTGTGATTACATTTAGTTATTTATTTTTTAAATTAAATAATTAAACCACAAAGCACTTTTTGTATGATTAGTATAAAATTATTTGCAACACGTTTACGATTAGATATTAAAATAAAAAAATTAATTCGGACAATAAATCTAATAAAAAAACATTTGTGATCTTATTATTTAATTCTTTTTAAGAAAATATTAAATATGGAATTTAGATTATAGCAGGTAGTTATTGTTTTTTTTAATTGTAAGAATCACATTTGTAAAGTGAGGATAATATTGAAAAATGGTCATTTTTTGAATGTGCACATAATAATAATTATTTAAAATTTTTATTTAGTGAAAGTGGTTATTTAGGATTTTAACTCTATTTTAACTGTATTTTGGTTCCTTAATTTGTTTTTTTTTTTTAAATAATTGGTGGGACATCTTTGTAGTTTTCTTAAACTTGTCTGCTCATCGACATTCCAATAATAGAGACGAAATAAAAGAAAATAGATTAAAATTGTTAGTATGTGTAAAATCCAAGAAAAATCAAAATCTAATATATGAGTGGTGGTTGGCCCTCTTTGAAAACCTAAACCAAGTGGGCTTTCCCTCTCCATCCACTTGTGTATTGGATACCCATCACACATTTCAACTCTCTCTTCTTTCTTTCTTTCACTTTTTTTTTTTTTTTTTTTTTTCCAAACTGAGGTCGCAATTAATTTAAACACTTTGTATTTAATAAGTTATGAGTATATCAGTTTAGCTCGAAACTCACGGGTTGGTCCAATTAATCCGAGTCAAAATATGAGTTAGGGTCGAAATATTTTGGCCCGTAAAAAATGTAGCTTGAATAGCCCAAGGTCCGATGACCGATAGGGCTGAGCCTGAAACCCTACGGTATGGCTCGATTAACCCGATTATTTTTTTTATTAATATATTAATCATAATTATAGTACTAAAATCTACTTTTGATATTTAAGGTCATTTTTATTATTATATAATTGTATTTAGCTCAAATAATATTCAATACATAGTTAAGTTTATTTACTTATGAATTTAAAACATATTCAAAAATTGCTAAATTAAAAAATAATATATTTTGTTTGTTAAATTTATCATTATATAAAAGTTTGTGATGTGTTTTGCATTTTTTATTGAAAAAAGTAATATGGTTTATTTTTTATGATTTAAATATTAAAAGAGTGAAAATATATTAAAAATAAAAAATAATCAATAAATTGATTGGCACGACGGGCTAGTCCGAAAACCGACGGGTTAGGTTTAGGGTCAAGATATTTCTTCTCAATTTAACCTGGACCGATTAACCTGCAGCCCGATAGGGTGATAAACTCGTTTTTCTACTCACTTATCGCATTGTTTTCTCTTTTCTTTTATGCATTTTAGTTTGTTTTCTTGAATAAATTGAGCATGAGTATATATTAGAGTGTATTATGCTTGTAATGGTAAAATTTTGCAGGTTTTAGGCCAAATCCAATGGAAATCCGTACCGAAAGCAGCAGATGTTCAAAGAAATAGTCACGACTTCTTCCACGAATGGAATCCGAGATAATGGAGCACATAATTAGAAAGATCTTTGAATTAACTTTCCAACGCAGCTGGAATCGGGTCAATCGGAGTTTGGGAACAAAAGTTATGGCCAAAACCGTGAGACTGCGCAGAAGGGTCGAAAGTGGCGAAAATGGTCTCTGTTTCGACCGAGTTGAAGGCCATCTCGACTGGGGCAGATCCATCTCGACCGTGGCAAGGGTCATCTCGACCGGGGCGAATTATTTTGGCGAAATTCTGGGATTTATTCACATATTTTGGGCGAGAATTGCTTGGGTTCAAGTTACACATCAATTTGGAAGCAATGAAAACCCCAAAAGGGAAGTTGCAACCAAGAAAATCATTCTTTTTGAAGCCATCAATTCAAGAAGGAAATTCCTACTATCCAATGCCTCAACCCTACTACTATATAAACTCTTGAATAGCTCAGAATTAGGAGTTTTCTTTTTCAGTTATTAATTTTTCCAGTTGTTAAATTGCTATCTTTAATTTTTTGTTTTCACTTTAAGTTTTTGAGAAAATCGTCTTTAGTTTTTGTTAAACCTTTATTGTTTTTAATGCAATCTTTAATTTTTCCTGCAATGTTTATTTTCAATATCATAGGCTAGAACCCTAAACAGGTTCTAGGGTTTCTCCATTTGTGATGCAAGTTTTGATTCAATAATTCAAACCCTTTAAATTGGTTTAAATCCTATGTTTTGTTTTAAGTCTATTCTCATCGAAGGATCGAGAGATGAAGATTGAGGTTGGTTATAATTATTAATCGAAGGACCGAGAGGTGAAGGTTAGTAATAGGAAGTTAGGATTTAATACTTTTGATTTTCTGTCCGACCAAGAAGAATTCAATCGTAGGAAAATCTAATCTTTATTGAAATTGATTAATTGGTGTGTTTGAGACCGAGAGGAGATAACCACTACTTAGTAATTTAGGATTTAATTGTCCGACCAAGGAATTAATTCCACATTAATAGATTCTCACCAAAATATCTTTTATGGGTTTGAATATTTATTTCTTGCATGTTGATCAGATTGGTAGATTTCCCTAGAATCTGTGTTTTTTAATATTTGAATTTTATCTTTTTAATTATTTGTTTTGAAACCCAAAACCCTCAAAGTTTGATTTGCCCAAACAAAAGTTTTGAAAACCATATTCAATACATGATTCTCCCTCGTTGCACTATCTCTATGGGATCGACCAATCCTTGGGTTGTCTATAAATTTATTTGTTCTATGCTATAATCTGTATGCAGGTTTTTGCATCGATCATAGGGCTCCCCAAAATCTGGCGGATTAGCCCGATTGACATCTCTATTAAATTCAAGTGAGGATTGTTTTGGATTTTCCAAATAAGAGATTTATATATATATAACTTTTACTACTTGGTATAATTATGAAATTCTATCTCATATCTATTTTAGAGTGTGTTCTTTTATGTAGTTTCATTTCATCCCATCTGGATTGTCAATTTATCACCATCTTACCCATTAGGGATGACTTCATTGGAATCTTTTTTTTTTTTTTCTTTAAGTATCTTTAAATTAATTTTTTTTTATTTTCTTAAGTTTTTTTTCTAACTATTTTAACTCAAATTAATTTTATATCTCGTGTTCACTAAAATTTTAATTTGATTTTGAATAAATTGTATTCAGTAAATTTTTTATTTTAGAATTTAAAAAAAAATTAAGAAATTTAATCTATAATTTTTTAAATTTTGAATCAGATCACGATTTAAAAAAAAACAATATAATGCATTCATTTAACTTTCATCCTTAATATCATCATTATATCTCAGATTCAAAATTTATTGAACATAAATAAAGCATTTTAACTAATTATGTGTAGGGGTGTAAATGAACCAAACTTTTCGTGAGCTACTCGAATCTCGACTCGATAAAAACTCGTTCGAGTTCGTTTAGAATAGCTCGTTTATTAAATAAACTAAATTTGAGCATCATAGTATTCGACTCGTGAGCAAGTTCGTTAGCTAAAATTAGTAAGAAATATAATATAATTACTTTTATAAAAATAATATTTTCATGATTTAAGAGTAACAATAATGATAATCTATCTAATAATGCAAAAAATTAGAATTTGAGCATGAATATGATATTATTTTTGAAATAAATAACTTTTTCTTCAAAATAATAATGAAAATCTTAAATATATTCTAAATTTAGAAAATTCGTTTAGGCTCGATAAAGTTCGCGAACATCAAAGTATTCGATAGAAAAGCTCGAAGCTCGATTCAAAACTAAACGAATCAAACTTGAGCACGACACTACTCGATTGACTCGGTTCGATTACATCCCTAATTATGTGTCTCCAATTAAATCCATCACCAAAAAGCCATTCACACTTGACGTCGTCGTTTCGAAGCTATATATGTATTTTCCGGTATAAAGTTGTGACAAATGAAGCTTGACTACTTTCCTATTTTTAAACTTAAATTTGATATGGTATTGAATAAACATATTTGCAATAATTAATTTGGATATGCGCTCTAAAAATTCTTTTTATATATAATGCGTTGACGTCAAGTTCAAACAGTTAAAATCAATTGAAATCAACTAGCGCTCATAAAATGGATCCAAAAGAAACCAAACCTATCTCGCAAAATTCTGGGTCGTTGAAAAGGGACCAGATCAGCCCTAACCGACCTCAAATTAGAAGTTTGTTCTCAAAAAATTTGGGGTCGCCACCACCCCAAAATAGGGTTAGTTAGGCTCAAATCCTTTATAACGGGCCTCCCCCATTGTGTCTATAAAAGGGGATTCCCCCATTGTGTCTATAAAAGGGGATTCCGGGTTATTTTTTGTATTGAATTTTTCTTACATTGAATGCTAGTCGAAACTTTGTCACCTTACACATTTGATACACTTCATTTACTATTGGTTCATCGCTTTAATTCTCATTTATTTCTTGTTATCATTGCTTATTAACAACGATTCTAAGGGTCTCAATTCATACAATTTCTAACCTCGATATAATGTAATAATTTAAAAACTCACATACTCAAATATTTTGAAAGTTAAAATACTCTGCCTTCTCAAACGAGTGACAAGTGTGCTCCAATAATTGTGTGGGTGTGGAGTGTACAAATTGTACTACACAAGAATTCCAAAATCTTTGACCAAAAACAACATTCGAATTATTTGACACATGTCGACAGCACTTCCATTTTCCACAAAATTTGATTCCAACACTTTCCATCTCAACTATAATTTTTTCAATGGATTCACACTTCACACACATGCCTTGCTTTCCCGAAAAAAAGCATAATTTAATCCATCAAAGAGATTTTCATATTATATTTTGAGACTTTGTCATCAATTTAGATTCTTGTTTATTAATTTTATATTCTTTCATGATTAGTATTACTATTGCTTTCTAAATATCTTTAGTATAGAATTATATGAACTGATTGAATCAACTTATAAAGTAAGGGAAGGTCTTGGGTTAGGCAGGCCTAAACGATTTAGGCGGGTTTTAATTATTAACCCAAGATTTAGGCGGGTTTTATCCATTAACCCAAGCCCAAACCCATATAATATACCCTATTTGGGATGGGTGAACCCATTTGGGTAGGATAAAACCCGCCTAAACCGTTTAGGCCTGCCTAACGCAAGTTTTTGCCATAAAGTAAAGTTATTTATTGTGTGTACACATAATAGATTACATTTTACTTTAATTTTCGATTCATGTTGGTTCAAAACCCAGTTTCATGACCCAATAAATTTATAACTAAGCATTTAATTATGTAACATGTACTTAAATAACTTTGTAATTCCAATAATATTCTTAAACTAAAAATACTTATAGCTATATCAAAACAAATAAATTTAATATTTGCTGCAACAATATTTCCAATCGTCTTTTCTAAATATGATTAACATCTCTAATCGAGTTCACCGTGAGATTCTAAAATAAATAGTAATTGACAATTTTTTTAGAATTGTATCATCTTTACAAACTATTAACATATTGTTTTCATTAATTATAATTGTAAAAT
>JAPKLW010000854.1:0-94753 GCA_026898455.1 Plectranthus barbatus
GCATCAAAGCCGTTGCCAAGGCCTTGTTGACCAAGACAGAAATACCAGACATCCCAGATCATGACGATGAAAGTTACTCATTAGAAGATGAGGAGGACGTCGTCATGATATTCATGGCCCGCATCAATGAAGATGTTGAAGATAATGAAGAGCAGATTGTAAGATCAACTCTAGTCGCCACAAGAAACCAGTGTAACAAATTCTGTTATGACTGTTGCATCTACATCATATAACTTGCATGATACTAGTGATTCACGTTTCTCAGAATCAGGAGATATAACTGTAGAACTTCTTTTGAAAGAATTTTCAAAATTTCATGCTTTAAAAGATGCTTTGATACAAGAAAACTCCTCCCTGAAATCTCAGCTTTCTATTTTGACCAATGAGAATGAAAAATCTAGGTCCGCAGACGAGGAACTTACACAACTCAAAACTGAATTCTTCTCACATAGTAAAAACTTTAACTGTTTAAAATAGGAGAATGATATTTTGAAAAGCAAAAACTTCGTACAAAATCCATGTCAATGTAAATTTTCTAAAAACACGAGAGATTTAGATAAGATTTGATTGAATCATGCTAGAATCGGTTTTGAGAAAGGTAAATCCAGAAATACTGAATCTGCTTGATCAAAGAAAATTATCTTTGTCCCAGCAACCAGGAAGGTTCAACAAAATGCTAGGCAAGACAAAGGGGACTATGCTAAGACAACAATAACTGCTCAGCAAAAGTGTTGGCAGACTAGTAACCCCTAGTTGACCAATCAACAAAGACTAAGCAAAGGTACATCTGCTGAGAGGAAGTCAACAAAGTTGATATATGAAACCCAACACACAATTCCATCTGCTAGAAAGGTTCATATATATCCTAGCAAGGCTAAGCAATCTGCTGAGATTGCAAAGAAGCCAACACACACTCCAAGTAGAAGGGATACCTACTTGAGGCCAGAGTCTAAATCATTTCGTTTTCAAAAGACTATGAAGGCTCAACACAATACTAAAAATTCCCATGTTAATTCAATGCATTACACCAATAGAAAGGGAAAGGTAGTAAAACGTGATGACAAGAAAATTATCAAAATCACTAAAGTCTAGATTCCTAAGGGGATGATCCAGAAAACTAAACCTGCAGGACTTGTGTCGTGTGCTATAGTGTAACTATAGAACTATGTGCAAGTGCACGCAATCTACAAGTAATATAGTCCTAGAGACCAGATATCGAACCCTAGAGAGTGTAAGTCAAACTGTGCACACAGAATTACTTGCAAATAAGGTGGGTATTTCTACTAACTTCTACTCAAAACATAAGTAAACATAAACTATAATTCCAAATAGAGCTATCACTAATAATATTTCTTCCTGCCATAAAACAATCATATAAACTCCTAAGATTTATCACAGTGGATAGAGAGACACTCGGGCCATGGAGATTATCACTTTCAGTATCCTATATGCTTAATCTTATGTCTCGCTTTCCTCTAAGTCTTAGAACCTTCAAGATTATGCCTAGCAAGTTTCTACTCTACTAGATCTACACAATCCTATTGTGCATCATATTCCTATACTATTGTGCATCATATTCCTATACTTTCCACAATATTCAGATGAAGTGATTTCAAATCCGGGTTCTTCTCTAAGTTACACTCCTCTTATATGCCTATGTGAGTAATGAAACTGTCTATGATTCCCTCTACCTATTTATCTTTCCGGTCTCCATAGGTGATATTTCTTTATTCACTTATGTGCTCAAGAGATCAAACAAACCAGAACCATAAACAAACTCAGATTTCCATGAAACATAAATTTAATATATAATCAAGTTCAAGCAATTAGTCCACAACCTAACTGTAGTGTGGTTTAGTTCATACTTGCACAACAAACAAAACAAAGCTTGGAATCATTCACCATAATTACAAAGTCAAACAAAAACTAAAATAAAAGCTATCTCGTGTTGATCGCTGAACAACCAAAAGCTTTTCTTCCACTCATAGCTGCTCTCTGATAAGCTCATATTTATACTCACTTATCTATAATTTTCTCCATTGTTTCAAGTGTTTTACATTATGTTTTTACTTATTTCTGTGCATGAGTCTATTTTAGAGGGTTTTATGCCTTTGATGGGTGATTTTGCAGGTTTTAGGCCAAATTCATTGGAAACCCGTACCGAAAGCAGATGATGTTCAAAGGAACAGTCACGAATTCTTCCACACGTGGAATACGAGCTAATGGAGCATGGAAAGAGAAAGATTTTTGAATTAGCTTTCCAACGCAACTGGAATCGGATCAATCGGAGTTCGGGAGCCAAAGTTATGGCCGAAACCGTGAGACGGCGTAGACAGATATTTTTGTGTCGAGAGACAGGATTTGTGTCGAGAGACAAGATTTGTGTCGACCGAAACAGAGGTCAAAACTTAGGAAAGTTGTGATCTACAATCCCGTCGACCGAAAGGATTTGTGTCGATCGACACGGAGGCCCAAAAAAGCTATTTTAGGCATGTTTTGGCAGTTTTTGCTATTTTTACCCAAAACTCAAATTAGGTCTTTTTCCCCCTCTATAAATATGAACTCTTAGGCACGAAAATTATACAGTTTTTTCCTTGGATTTTACATTGAGTTTTGGAGTTTTTCAAGACATTGAAGGTTCCTTTTCATTTGTAAGTTCATTAATTAAATGTTTCTTTATTTTCTAGTCATGATTTGTGGCTAGAACCCTAAATAGGTTCTAGGATTATGATTTCTTTTCTGATGCATGTCTAATTGATATAAACTCATATAGCATGGTTTAATTCTCTGATTTAATTTTATAATCTAGATTAAAAGAAGGACCGAGAGGTGAATTGAGATCTAGGTTTATAGTTAATAATTGATGGATCGAGAGATGAAAATTATTAACAGGAAGAGAGAATTAATTGTGTTTGTTTTCTGTCTCAAAAGGAAGAAACCTACATAGGAATAATTAGATAATTATGAGATTGATTAATTTGGTGTTCTTGAGACCGAGAGGAGATAGTCACTAATTAATAATCTAGGATTTAATTGCCTGACCAAGGAATTTAATCCACAAAAATCTATGTTTTCCCCATTGCTGAGTTGATTGAAATTGCATGTTGATGATTAGATTATCTGCCCTAGGATCTGTGCTTTTCTTTATTATTTTTAAAACCCTTTATTTTCTTCATTGTCATCTTTAAATTACAAAACTAAATCCTTTTTCAAATTTCTCAAACTTCTGTGTTCTAAGAATTATGACTATTACTTTAGGTTTTTCATTGCACAGTCCCTGTGGGATCGACCACCTTTGGGTGTAAAAATTTATTTACTTAACCGCTAAACTGGAGTTATCAAATTGGCGCCTTCGCCGGAGATTTGTCAGATTAATTTAGATATTAGTTTACTTTTAGATCTGATGGATTGAGGTTGTAAATTTAATTTTATTGCTATTTTCTGTTTTTCATTTTGTTTTTGGTGTGTTGATTTTGATTTTTGGTCTTGATTTTTCAGGTTTACTGCTTTGCTGTTTTTTCTGATTTTTGGCCTCTGTTTCGACAGACAGGATTCCTGTCGACCGAAACAGAAGCAGAAACCTTTGTGTCGATCGATAGGCCCTCTGTCGATCGACACAGTTGCTGATATTCTATTTTCTTTTGTTTTTCTTGCAGTTTTATGAACACAAGGGCCCAGTGCAAGCCACTCGAGACGTTTGACCCAGAAATCGAGGCCACATCAGAAAAAAGGAAGGGAAAAGCCAAGGAGACCACTGAGATCATCATGACAAGTCCAAGCGATTCCGATGGGGGAAATGAGACCAACCAACCATTGATTACTCCGGAGAATGCCCTACTACTTGTCCATGAAGTCAACCACATGAAAGACGTCATGAGGCAACTCCTGGAGGAAAGGGAAGCAGAACGGTGCGAGGCCGAAAGAAGAGATCGAGAGAGAGCCCGCACAGATGACTCCGATGATGAGGACCCCAACGCGATGGCCAAGAAGTACAGACCACAGCCCGGGAATGAGGGATTTGTTATTGGCATCACCGCCAATAACTTTGAACTCAAGACCGGCTTGATTCGGATGGTTCAGCAGAACCAATTCAGGGGCCGAGCAGTGGAGGATCCGTACACCCACCTCAGGATGTTCATGGCGGTGTGTGATACCATCAAGCATAATGGAGTATCTCAGGATGTGATCCGGCTTCGTTTGTTCCCCTTCTCACTTAGGGATTAGGCGTGGTCGTGGTTCACCGCTTTGGATTGCACCAACATTCGTACATGGGCTGATCTCAGAACAGAGTTCTTCGGCGCATCCTTCCCGCCGTCAGTGATTATTCAGAAAAAGATGGAAATCCTAGAGTTCCACCAGAGGATAGATAAGACTCTCTTTGAGGCGTGGACCAGGTTCAATGAGCTGCTAAGGAGTTGTCTGGGCCACAGAGTTGTTACTGAGGGGCAGGCTCATATCTTCTACAGAGGGTTGACCGAGGAAAGCCAAAAGGCAGTGGACTATGCAGCTGGTGGATCATTGATGAGCAAGTCACCAGAAAAGGCCATGAAGCTGTTCAAAAAGATGGCCTTACATGATCAACAATGGGGGAATCCAAGGAGGCCACATATTCGAGCTATCGAGGCAAAGGAGGATGATGCACTGAAGAAAGAGGTTGAGAAGCTAAAGGGGGAAGTTGAAAAACTAACTACTTCTGCTTCTGTTCCTGTTGCACGGGTTGACCCTATCGCCGACGTGAATTACATGAATCGTGGTGGCTACCAGAATCAGTACCGGCAAGGGGGATACCAACACTACCATCCTAGACTTCATCCAGGTTTCTCCTACTCTCAGCCTGAAGCTGCCGAACAACCACCGCCAGATTTTGATGTGCAGAATGGCGAGATTGTGGAAAAGAAGAAGGAAACCCTTGAAGAGGTGCTGAAGAATTTCATCAAAGCTTCAGACCATAGAATGGGGAAAATTGAGAAAGAAGTGGAAGGAGTCAACTCCAAGGTGGATCTGCTCAGCAAGCATGCCAAGATCATTGAAACTCAAATTAGCCAAATTGCTACCACTATCGGGATACAACATACTCCAGGAAAGCTGCTGATAAGCTCGTTTTTCTTCTCACTTATCGCATTGTTTTTCCTTTCTTTTATGCATTTTAACTTGTTTTCTTGAATAAACTGAGCATGAGTATATATTAGAGGGTGTTATGCTTGCCATGGTAAGATTTCGCAGGTTTTAGGCCAAATCCAATGGAAAACCCGTTCCGAAAGCAGCAGATGTTCAAAGGAACAGTCAAAAATTCTTCCACCGATGGAATCTGAGCTAATGGATCATGGCATTTGAAATATCTTTGAATTAGCTTTCCAACTCAACTGGAATCAGATCAATCGGAGTTTGGATGCAAAAGTTATGGCCAAAACCGTGAGACTGCGCAGAAGGGTCGGAAGTGGCGAAAACGTCTCTGTTTTGACCGAAATGAAAGCCATCTCGACCGAGCCGAATTTTTCATCTCGGCCGTGGCAAGGGCCATCTCGGCCGATACAGACGTTTTTGGCGAGATTTGGCGAGATTTTCACATATTTTGGGCGAGAATTGCTTGGGGAACAAGATATACATCAATATGGAAGCAATAAATCATACCTTTTGAAGATATGCATCCAAGGCCTCAACCCTACTACTATATAAACTCTTCAATAGCTCAGAATTATTGGCCCTCTTTAGTTTTGAAAACCTTCTTTTAATTTTTATCTTTTTCCCCCTTTACAGTTTTTACATCTTTATTTTCTGTTTTCTTCAAAATTCCTCTTTACTTTTTGTTGAACCTTTACTTTTTAATGCAATCTTTATTTTTCCCTGCAATGTTTATATTTAATATGTTAGGCTAGAACCCTAAACAGGTTCTAGGGTACTCCATTTGTGATGCTTGTTTAGATTTATTTATTCAAACCCTTTTATTGGTTTAAACTCTTTGATTTTATTTCAGATCTATTTTCAATTGAAGGATCGAGAGATGAAAATTGGAATAGGTTTTAGTTATTAATTGAAGGACCGAGAGGTGAAAATTCATAACAGGAAGTGAGAGTTTAATACTTTTGATTATCTGTCTGACCACGAAGAATTCAATTGTAGGAAAATCTAGATATTTATGAAATTGATTAATTGGTGTATTTTGAGATCGAGAGGAGATAAATCACTAATTAATAATTTAGGTTTTAATTGCCCGACCAAGGAATTAATTCCACAATAAAAGGTTTTCCACCAAAATTGTGTTTTATGGGTTTGAATATTTAATTCTTGCATATGATCAGTTTGGTAGATTTCCCTAGAATCTGTGCTCTTTAATATTTGATTTTTCACTCTTTAAATTAATTGTTTTGAAAACCCACAACCTTTTGAATTGATTTACCCAAACAAGAGTTTTGAAAACTATATTCAGTATATGATTTCCCTTCGTTGTACTATCCTTGTGGGATCGACCAACCCCTAGGTTGTTTATAAATTTATTTGCCCTTTGCTATAATTTGTATGCAGATTTAGCATCGATCAGCTGCCCAGCACCACCGAGGCAATTTCCAAGAACTAGAAGGATTGCAAAGCTGTGAAGCTGAGGTCCGGAAAGAGCTACAAAGGTCCGAGCATGCCCCAAAGCAAGTTTGGGGGGAGAAAAGAAGCAGACCCAGCAGAGCTGGCCTCTATTTTGATCGACAGGAATCCTATCGATCGACACAGAGACCCAGAAGAGGCTGTCGACATAGATTCAGAAAAGGAAATCGAAAGAACTGCAGAGGGTGTGCCGATCGATACACCCCCTGTCGATCGACAGGCAGGTCAGACAGGAGGCCAGTCTACAGAAACATAGTTCCAGCCCCATTCCTCCACTTCCAAAGCTGCCAAGGCACCTCCGATGCCTTTTCCTCAGAGATTCGCCAAGCTAAAGGAGGATTCCAAGTTCTCACGCTTTGTCAAGAACTTGAAGAAGGTAAGTATTAATATTCCACTAATTGAAGCTCTTTCTGAAATTCCTGGTTACATGAAATATCTCCGGAAGCTGATGAGCGAGAAGAAACACTTCGTGGAGAATGCAACCGTGAAGCTTCATGAGCAGTGCAACATGGTCCTACAGAAGAAACTTGCAATCAAGAGAAGTGATCCAGGCTGTTTCACCATCCCAGTTAGGATCGGGGGATTCAAGTTCGAGAAAGTGGTGTGCAACACTGGTGCCAGTATCAACCCGATGCCCTTCGCTATCTTCCAGCGCCTCAAGATTGGAGAGTTGAGGCCGACCACTATCACCTTGCAGGTGGCAGACCGATCTGTGTCTCGCCCCAAAGGTATAATTGAAGATGTACTTATTCGTGTAGGTCATCTTATCTTTCCTACAGATTTTGTCGTCCTCGACATGAAGGAAGATGGGAGCACACTCCTCATCTTGGGAAGGGAATTCCTAGACACTAGTGCTGCTCTGATTCATTGACGTGGTGGGGAGATCACGCTTCGAGCTAATAAGGAAAGAATCACATTCAACTCGACACAAGCCGGCAACAATCCGAATGCTTCAGAATCACATTCCGAGAGGAAGCAGCTGAGGAAGAAGAAGAAGAAGCAAGTGAGGAGTTCAAAGAAGACCAAGCCGCTCAAAGATGGGAGCGAGGAAACGAGTCGACAAAATTGTCAATTACACCGTCTCTTCCTGAGCTCACTGCTGTCATCCAAGATCGGAGGGTCTACATGGTGGATGCCCAAGGAAGGCGAGTGCGTTCCAGCCCGCCCTGGTTTTGAATATAGGTATCGTCGAGCTACGACGTTAACTAAGCACTTGTTGGGAGGTAACCCAACTTTTACATGCTTTCTTTTCAATTTCCGTTGTTTCTTTACAATTTTTGTTTGGTGTGTTTAACTTTTGTTTCAAATTTTTGTTTTGTATTTATTATTAGCTTATTTTCAAAAAAAAAGGAATGCCTCTATTTTGATCGACAGGATCCCTGTCGATCGACACAGATGGTTCAGCACGGAGAACTCTTAGTTCGATAGACACAGAAGTCGATAGAAGGTTCTGTGTCGATCAACAGGCTCTCTGTCGATCTACACAGAGTGCTTAGCAGCCCCAAACCTCCGTTGTGACGAGCTGATTTCTCCGGTGAATAAAAATGTCGATGTCTAAGATCGACAGTCAGGTACCATTCTTCTTCTTGTCTGATTTTCAAACTTTTTCTTACTCTCCGAGTTTGAAATAAGTTTGGGGGGATGTGGACAAGAAGTCGAACCTTTATCCCTTATCTTTATTCGCTTTCCGTTTTACTTATTTTACTTGCTTTATTTCGTTTGTTTAAAATTTTGCCAATAAAAAAAATATATAGATAGAATGTGAGGAAAATCTTTAAGTAATTGAACCCTCTAGCATTATATGCAATGTTTGGAATCAGTCTTTGATTAGTTGAGTTGATTTCGATTGTGGTTGATTTGCCCATGAATGTAGAATACCGCATGATAGGGTCTAATTGAAACTTACACTTGCATGATGTTTGAGTGGGTTGAAATTGACTAAGGAAGAATTTTTGAACCCAAGTGAGTTTTTGAGCCTTTATTTGTTCATGAGAGATTCGCATGTATGTTTTTGTTTCTCTAGAACTTGCTTTTGTTCTGTTTTGAGACTGCATAGTGTGCACAACGATAGAAAATGATCTTAGGCCATCTTTGTTAGCCAAATTATCCAAAACACTGTCCCTTGTAATATTGTTATCCCTAGATTAGCCCCTTTGAGCCTGTTGTTTTTCTTTCTTGGTCTATGAGATAAGGAAACATTGTAGTTCTATCTTGTCTATGAGAGAGTACAATGAGAAAGGTGATGTATATCCTGTCTATAGGATTTGGGTGAAATAAGGGTAATTTTTATAAGTGGATGAGAAATTCTTAAAGTGGTTTACAAAAGAAGGTTGGGCTCTAGAAAAAAAAAAATTTGTGTCCTTATAAGCTCAAATCATTAAATAAAATTTTTAAGAGCATAAAAGGACTATGAATAAAATGAGCCTTTATTTGTGTTGAAATTTTTAGGAGAAGGGTAGATGTTGATAAGAGAGTGAATTGATATTGATGAGGTGGACGCACTTAGTTGATTTTGAGTCACTTGGCCATATTTCCCTACCTTTCACAAAAAGCCTACATTACAACCCTATCAAAGTCCTTTTTTATTCTTGAATTGTGTGCACATTTGAGCAGTGAAGATTTTAGAACTCTTGCAAGCCTATGGTAGAAATTTTTTCATACATGTTGTGAGTGCTTTCATTTGAAACCCAAACACTTGAGTGGTTGAGCGATACACTTTCCCGTGAGTCTTCCGAAGTTGAAGAATATCTTATCTCTTTCAATTGCTTGTGTGATGTGGATTGATGAACCTGGATTGTGATGAATCTTGTGAGGCATTGCACTTTCAACTGATTGAGATTTCTTTCTTCTTTTCTTCGATTGAGGACAATCTAATATTCAAGTTTGGGGGGTTTGATAAGCTCATATTTATACTCACTTATCTATATTTTTCTCCATTGTTTCAAGTGTTTTACATTATGTTTTTACTTATTTCTGTATATGAGTCTATTTTAGAGGGTGTTATGCCTTTGATGTGTGATTTTTGCAGGTTTTAGGCCAAATTCATTGGAAACCCATACCGAAAGCAGATGATGTTCAAAGGAACAGTCACAAATTCTTCCACACGTGGAATACGATCTAATGGATCATGGAAAGAGAAAGATCTTTGAATTATCTTTCCAACGCAACTAGAATCGGGTCAATCGGAGTTCGGGAGCCAAAGTTATGGCCAAAACCGTGAGACTGCGCAGACAGATGTTTTTGTGTCGAGAGACAGGATTTGTGTCGAGATACAGGATTTGTCTCGACCAAAACACAGGTCAAAACTTTGGAAACTTGTGATCTGCAATCCTGTCGACCGTTAGGATTTGTGTGGATCGACACGGAGGCCCGAAAACGTTGTTTTAGGCCTGTTTTGGCAGTTCTTGCTATTTTTACCCAATACTCAAATTAGGTCTTTTTCCCCCTCTATAAATATGAACTCTTAGGCACGAAAATTATACAGTTTTTTCCTTGGATTTTACATTGAGTTTTGGAGTTTTTCAAGACATTGAAGGTTCCTTTTCATTTGTATGTTCATTAATTAAATGTTTCCTTATTTTCTAGTCATGATTTGTGGCTAGAACCCTAAACAGGTTCTAGGGTTATGATTTCTTTTCTGATGCATGTTTTATTGATATCAACTCATATAGCATGGTTTAATTCTCTGATTTAATTTTATAATCTAGATTAAAAGAAGGACCGAGAGGTGAATTGAGATCTAGGTTTATAGTTAATAATTGATGGATCGAGAGATGAAAATTATTAACAGGAAGAGAGATTTAATTGTGTTTGTTTTCTATCTCAAAAGAAAGAAACCTACATAGGAATAATTAGATAATTATGAGATTGATTAATTTGGTGTTCTTGAGACCGAGAGGAGATAGTCACTAATTAATAATCTAGGATTTAATTGCCTGACCAAGGAATTTAATCCACAAAAATCTATGTTTTCCCCATTGCTGAGTTGATTGAAATTTCATGTTGATGATTAGATTATCTGCCCTAGGATCTGTGCTTTTCTTTATTACTTTTAAAACCCTTTATTTTCTGCATTGTCAACTTTAAATTACAAAACCAAATCATTTTTTCAAATTTCTCAAGCTTCTGTGTTCTAAGAATTATGACTAGTACTTTAGGTTTTTCATTGCACAGTCCCAGTGGGATCGACCACCTTCGGGTGTAAAAATTTATTTGCTTAACCGATAAACTGCAGTTATCAAATTGGCACCGTTGCCGGGGATTTGTCAGATTAATTTAGGTATTAGTTTATTTTAAGATCTGATGGATTGAGGTTGTAAATTTAATTTTATTGTTATTTTCTTTTTTTCATTTCATTTTTGGTGTGTTGATTTTTATTTTTGGTGTTGATTTATGGTGTTTACTGCTTTGCAGTTTTTTCTGATTTTTTGCCTCTGTTATGACAGACAGGAATCCTGTCGACCGAAACAGAAGCAGAAACCTTTGTGTCGATCGACAGGCCCTCTGTCGATCGACACAGTTGCTGATATTCTATTTTCTTTTGTTTTACTTGCTGTTTTATGAACACAAGGGCCCAGTGCAAGCCACTCGAGACGTTTGACCCAGAAATCGAGGCCACCATCAGAAAAAAGGAAGGGAAAAGCCAAGGAGACCACTGAGATCATCATGACAAGTCCAAGCAATTCTGATGGCGGAAATGAGACCAACCAACCATTGATTACTCCGGAGAATGCCCTACTACTGGTCCATGAAGTCAACCACATGAAAGACGTCATGAGGCAACTCCTAGAGGAAAGGGAAGCAGAAAGGCGCGAGGCCGAAAGAAGAGATCGAGAGAGAGCCCGCACAGATGACTACGATGATGAGGACCCCAACGCGATGGCCAAGAAGTACAGACCACAGCCAGGAATGAGGGATTTGTTATTGGCATCACCGCCAAAAACTTTGAACTCAAGATCGGCTTGATTCAGATGGTTCAGCAGAACCAATTCAGGGGCCGAGCAGTGGAGGATCCGTACACCCACCTCAGGATGTTCATGGAGGTGTGTGATACCATCAAACAGAATGGAGTCTCTCAGGATGTGATCCAGCTTAATCTGTTCCTCTTCTCACTTAGGGATCAGGCACGGTCGTGGTTCACCGCTTTGGATTGCACCAACATTCGGACATGGGCTGATCTCCGAACAGAGTTCCTCGGCGCATTCTTCCTGTCGTCAGTGATTATTCAGAAAAAGATGGAAATCCTGGAGTTCCACCAGAGGATGGATGAGACTCTCTTTGAGGCGTGGACCAGGTTCAATGAGCTGCTAAGGAGTTGTCCGGGCCACAGAGTTGTTACCGAGGAGCAGGCTCATATCTTCTACAGAGGGTTGACCGAGTAAAGCCAAAAGGCAGTGGACTATGCAGCTGGTGGATCATTGATGAGCAAGTCACCAGAAAAGGCCATGAAGCTGTTAAAAAAGATGGCCTTACATGATCAACAATGGGGGAATCCAAGGAGGCCACAGATTCGAGCTATCGAGGCAAAGGAGGATGATGCATTGAAGAAAGAGGTTGAGAAGCTAAAGGGGGAAGTTTAAAAACCAACTACTTCTGCTTCTGTTTCTGTTGCACAGGTTGACCCTATCGCCGACGTGAATTACATGAATCGTGGTGGCTACCAGAATCAGTACCGGTAAGGGGGATACCAACACTACCATCCTATACCTCATCGAGGTTTCTCCTACTCTCAGCCTGAAGCTGCCGAACAACCACCGCCAGATTTTGATGTGCAGAATGGCGAGATTGTGGAAAAGAAGAAGGAAACCCTTGAAGAGGTGCTGAAGAATTTCATTAAAGATTCAGACCACAGAATTGGGAAAATCGAGAAAGAAGTGGAAGGAGTCAATTCCAAGGTGGATCTATTCAGCAAGCATGCCAAGATCATTGAAACTCAAATTAGCCAAATTGCTACCATTATCGGGATACAACATACTCTAGGAAAGCTGCCCAGCACCACCGAGGCAAATCCCAAGAACTAGAAGGATTGAAAAGTTGTGAAGCTGAGGTCCTGAAAGAGCTACAAAGGTCCGAGCATGCCCCAAAGCAAGTTAGGGGGGAGAAAAGAAGCAGACCCAACAGAGGCGACCTCTATTTCGATCGATAGGAATCCTGTCGATCGACACATAGACACAGAAGAGGCTATCGACATAGATTCAAAAAAGGAAATCAACAGAATTGCAGAGGCTGTGTCGATCGACACACCCCCTGTCGATCGACATACAGGCCACACAGGAGGCCAGTCGACAGAAACACAGTTCCAGCCATATTCCTCCACTTCCAAAGTTGCCAAGGAACCTCCGATGCCTTTTCCTGATTCGCCAAGCAAATGGAGGATTCCAAGTTCTCACGCTTTGTCGAGAACATAAAGAAGGTAAGTATTAATATTCCACTAATTGAAGCTCTTTCTGAAATTCCAGGTTACATGAAATATCTCCGGAAGCTGATGAGCGAGAAGAAACACTTCGTGGAGAATGCAACTGTGAAGCTTCATGAGCAGTGCAACATGGTCCTACAGAAGAAACTTCCAATCAAGAGAAGTGATCCAGGCTATTTCACCATCCCAGTTGAGATTGGGGGATTCAAGTTCGAGAAGGTGTTGTGCGACACTGGTGCCAGTATCAACCTGACGCCCTTCTCTATCTTCCAGCGCCTCAAGATTGGAGAGTTGAGGCCGACCACTATCACCTTGCAGATGGCAGACCGATCTGTGTCTCGCCCCAAAGGTATAATTGAAGATGTACTTATTCGTGTAGGTCATCTTATCTTTTTTTGCAGATTTTGTGGTCCTCGACATGAAGGAAGATGGGAGCACACCCCTCATCTTGGGAAGGGAATTCCTAGACACTAGTGCTGCTCTGATTCATTGCCGTGGTGGGGAGATCACGCTTCGAGCAAATGAGGAAAGAATCACATTCAAGCTCGACAAAAGCCGGCAACAATAAGAATGCTTTAGAATCACATTCCGAGAGGAAGCAGCTGAGGAAGAAGAAGAAGAAGAAGAAGCAAGTGAGGAGTTCAAAGAAGACCAAGCCGCTCAAAGATGGGAGCGAGGAAACAGTCAGCAAAATTGTCAATTACACCGTCTCTTCCAGAGCTCACTGCTGTCATCCAAGATCGGTGGGTCTACATGGTGGATGCCCAAGGAAGGCGAGTGCGTTCTAGCCCCCCCGGTTATGAATATAGGTATCATCGAGCTACGACGTTAACTAAAGCACTTGTTGGGAGGTAACCCAAATTTTACATGCTTTCTTTTCAATTTCCGTTGTTTCTTTACAATTTTTGTTTTTATTTCTGTTGGTGTGTTTAACTTTAGTTTCAAATTTCTGTTTTGTATTTATTATTAGCTTATTTCAAAAAAAAAAAGGAGGAATGCCTCTATTTTGATCGACATGGATCCTGTTCGACATAGATGGTTCAGCACGGAGAACTCTTAGTTTGACAGACACAGAAGTTGACAGAAGGCTCCGTGTCGATTGACAGGATCTCTGTCGATCAACACAGAGTGCTAGCAGCCCCAAACCTCTATTATGACGAGCTGATTTCTCCGGTGGATAAAAATGTTGATGTCTGAGATCGACAGTCAGGTACCGTTCTTATTCTTGTCTTATTTTCAAACTTTTTTGTACTCTCCGAGTTCGAAATAAGTTTGGGGGATATGGACAAGAAGTCGAACCTTTATCCCTTATCTTTATTCGCTTTCCGTTTTACTTGTTTTACTTACTTTATTTTTTTTGTTTAAATTTTTGCAAACAAAAAAAAATATATAGATAGTATGTGAGGAAAATCTTTAAGTAATTGAACCCTCTAGCATTATAGGCATTGTTTGGAATCGATCTTTGATTAGTTGAGTTGATTTCGATTGTGGTTGATTTGCCCATGAATGTAGAATACCGCATGATAGGGTCTAATTGAAACTTACACTTGCATGATGTTTGAGTGGATTGAAATTGACTAAGGAAGAATTTTTGAACCCAAGTGAGTTTTTTAGCCTTTATTTGTTCATGAGAGATTCGCATGTATGTTTTTGTTTCTCTAGAACTTGCTTTTGTTCTGTTTTGAGACTGCATAGTGTGCACAAAGATAGAAAATGATCTTAGGCCATCTTAGTTAGCCAAATTATCCCAAACACTGTCCCTTGTAATATTGTTATCCCTAGATTAGCCCCTTTGAGCCTGCTGTTTTTCTTTCTTGGTCTATGAGATAAGGAAACATTGTAGTTCTATCTTGTCTATGAGAGAGTACAATGAGAAAGGTGATGTGTATCCTGTCTATAGCATTTGGGTGAAATAAGGGTAATTTTTATTAGTGGATGAGAAATTCTTAAAGTGGTTTACAAAAGAAGGTTGGGCTCTAGAAAAAAAAATATTTGTGTCCTTATAAGCTCAAATCATTAAATAAAATTTTTAAGAGCATAAAAGGACTAGGAAAAAAATGAGCATTGTTTTGTGTTGAAATTTTTAGGAGAAGGGTAGATGGTCATAAGAGAGTGAATTGATATTGATGAGGTGGACGCACTTAGTTGATTTTGAGTCACTTGGCCATATTTCCCTACCTTTCACAAAAAGCCTACATTACAACCCTATCAAAGTCCTTTTTTATTCTTGAATTGTGTGCACATTTGAGCAGTGGAGATTTTAGTACTCTTGCAAGTCTATGGTAAAAATTTCTTCATACATGTTGTGAGTGCTTTCATTTGAAACCCAAACACTTGAGTGGTTGAGCGATACACTTTCCCGTGAGTCTTCCGAAGTTGAAGAATATCTTATCTCTTTCAATTGCTTCTGTGATGTGGATTGATGAACCTGGATTGTGATGAATCTTGTGAGGCATTGCACTTTCAACTGCTTGAGATTTCTTTCTTCTTTTCTTCGATTGAGGACAATCTAATATTCAAGTTTGGGGGTTTTGATAAGATCATATTTATACTCACTTATCTATATTTTTCTCCATTGTTTCAATTGTTTTACATTATGTTTTTACTTATTTCTGTATATGAGTATATTTTAGAGGGTGTTATGCCTTTGATGGGTGATTTTCGCAGGTTTTAGGCCAAATTAATTGGAAACCCGTACCGAAAGTAGATGATGTTCAAAGAAACAGTCACGAATTCATCCACACGTGGAATCCGAGCTAATGGAGCATGGAAAGAGAAAAATATTTTAATTAGCTTTCCAACGCAACTGGAATCGGGTCAATCGGAGTCTGGGAGCAAAAGTTATGGCCGAAATAGTGAGACTGCGCAGACAGATTTTTTGTGTCGAGAGACAGGATTTGTGTCGACCGAAACAGATGTCAAAACTCCGGAAACTTGTGATCTGCAATCCTATTGACTGACAGGATTTGTGTCGATCGAGACGGAGGCCCGAAAAAAGCTGTTTTAGGTCTATTTTGGCAATTTTTGCTATTTTTACCCAATACTCAAATTAGATCTTTTTCCCCCTCTATAAATATGAACTCTTAGGCACGAAAATTATACAGTTTTTTCCTTGGATTTTACATTGAGTTTTGGAGTTTTTCAAGACATTGAAGGTTCCTTTTAATTTGTAAGTTCATTAATTAAATGTTTCTTTATTTTCTAGTCATGATTTGTGGCTAGAACCCTAAACAGGTTCTAGGGTTATGATTTCTTTTCTGATGCATGTCTAATTGATATCAACTCATATAGAATGGTTTAATTTTCTGATTTAATTTTATAATCTAGATTAAAAAAAAGGACCGAGAGGTGAATTTTGATCTAGGTTTATAGTTAATAATTGATGGATCGAGAGATGAAAATCATTAACAGGAAGAGAGAATTAATTGTGTTTGTTTTCTGTCTCAAAAGGAAGAAACCTACATAGGGATAATTAGATAATTATGAGATTGATTAATTTGGTGTTCTTGAGACCGAGAGGATATAGTCACTAATTAATAATCTAGGATTTAATTGCTCGACCAAGGAATTTAATCCACAAAAATCTATGTTTTCCCCATTGCTGAGTTGATTGAAATTGCATGTTGATGATTAGATTATCTGCCCTAGGATCTGTGCTTTTCTTTATTACTTTTAAAACCCTTTATTTTCTGCATTGTCATCTTTAAATCACAAAACCAAATCCTTTTTTCAAATTTCTCAAACTTCTGTGTTCTAAGAATTATGACTAGTACTTTAGGTTTTTCATTGCACAGTCCCTGTGGGATCGACCACCTTCGGGTGTAAAAATTTATTTGCTTAACCGCTAAACTGCAGTTATCACTCTCCCTAGTGTGTTTGTGTGTTCTCAAAATGTGTTGTACTCCTCTTGATATTTTCCATCATATTTTCATCACTACATTTGATTATCCTCCTTTACTCAGATTCTTCCACGTTTAGCCATTTTTCATCACCCTTCAGACATTGATTCAGCTCCTTGTTTGACACCTGTCCCTACAACAGACAAGATCCAAAAAGTTGTCTGATCCTTGTCTTCAAGTGGTCCCGGAAAGAGAATCTTCTTAATTCTAGTTCCTTGCGCTTCATATGCTCTAGAATGACTTCTATCCAAAATGAAGATGGTAAGCTCTAGCATTCCAAACCTAATAAAAAACTTCACAAAATCTTGCAAAAACTTATTAAAAACTAAAATGACCAAAATAAAGTGTGAATAACATAATGATCTAAATAAGATCACAAAAGACCTTAAATGAAGACATTCTTATTCGAAACAACATCTAAAACAAGTTAGAAAAACGTAAAAGACAACTTTTTATGAGAGTTATCATCCCCCCCCCCCCAAACTTAAGATGTTGCTTGTCCTCAAGCAACTAAAACAAGACTCAAAAACATCAAACACAAAGACAAGTTCTACATCAAACTAATCAATTTCCACTTCAAGAGAGCCCTCAGCAAAAGTTCAAAGAGAAAGCATGATAAGCGAATCTCAAGTTTCAGTTCTCTCACTTTCCTAAGTTTAACAAAATACAACCTTCAATTTTATCAATCAAAGTTAAAAAACAACAACCTTTTTCAAGATAATTGGTTACTTCCGAGCTTAGCCTTAACTATTTATTGAAGTCCTCATGCTCATCAATGCTACTGTTTTTCTTCTACCCCTTCATCTCAACTTGCTCTCCACTAATGGAACTCGTACTCCACTTAGATCAAAAGGGCTTTACAAGCTTCTAATGTTAGGCCAAGGCAAAAAGGTGAGGAAATTTTGGAAAAAGCGACTCAAGTCTAGAGGCATCATCATTCTCAATCTAACATCGGACTTATTCTGACTTTAAACTACTAATTACACTTGACACATTGTACTATTCTAGAAATTTTGAACACAGGCTAATTGTATCTCATAGCCCTTCTTTTCTCGTTTTTTATGCATTTCTTTTCTTTATTTTTTTCAGGTAAAAAAAGGTGTCTATTTCTGGTTGTTTCTACTACAAAAGATACTACTAAAAACACTTCGAACATGAGTGTTACCCCCCAAACTTAGAAACTAACATTGTCCTCAATGTTATAACAAAAGTAGAGTAAGATTAAGCCACTAGATATGGGATGTGTATGGATAATTGGCTAGCATAAAGCAGGTGTGCACAAAGAAATAGGCTCAGGCTCAAAATCTAGGTGTAAAGATGAATGCACATGAATTACAAGAAATTTTGAAGGCACAAAGATCAAGCGATGGCCTTAATCATTTCTAAGTGTAGTACTCATTCTAATTTCACCTCAAACAAGCTTAAACTCAGAGTAGGTAGCACTTCACATTCTGTGTTCACAAGTTCAGTACCAGCTAAACTCAAGCATACATCCAGCATATCTAATTTTCAGAAACAATGACAACACGAACTTTGCATTGCAAACTAGATGCCAATGTATAAAGCTAAAATTATAAGGTAAAAGAGAATTGAATCTCAATCTACTTAATTATCACCTCTCATGCATAGAAAGAAAATAAAAGAAATAAAGACATCATCGGGAAAGAAGAGGAAAAACTAGTAGACATAGCACTAATACTTAAACCTGAAGGACTTCATGCTTTAACATCGAACTAGCATGAAGTAGAAACAAAGTACCATGAAAAATTAATAACAACCAAACACCAAACAAACTAAGAAAACCAAACATCAAAATAATTGTTTTTGCAGCAAAAGGAAAGTTCAGAGGGGACCCTGTTTATCATGTCGTCGCCTCAGCATTCTTCTTAGGCTTCTTGCTTTGGCCCTTCTTCAGCAACCTCTTGTTTTGAGCCTTGATGAGCAGCAGCACCTTGTGCATCAGCTTAAACCCTTGCAGAAGCTTAGCCTGTTTGTCTTTTATCCTCAGCAGCTCCATCAAAAAATTCTCCATTGTTGCACTATCCTCATTAAGCTTTCCTCCTTGTGCTCTGGTTTGGGCTTGAGCATGCCAGTGGCTGAGATACTGGATATTGAAATATCCCTTTGCCATGCACTTTGGTTCATCTGAGTGAAAGGGCACTACTGCTTTCTTGCAATGTTCAAAAATCAAAGAGGGGCAAAACAATGGTCCATTCTTCTTGGAAGCCTGCAAAGCGATTGAGTCGATGATGAATGGCGCGATGTTGCTTGGATCTCCCTTGATGATTGTGGCTGCCATCAAGACTCTGTCCTGACCCACCATTGTGATATGGGTGGTGGAACTGATCCTGTTTCTTAAGAAGTGAATCCAAAGGCTAGCTTCATTTGCCAGAATACTAGAGAAGACAGAGAGATTGTCTTTCGACTCATCAACTCATTGTGCACCCTGCACACTCATAACATGCAGGGCTTCATCAAGCTGTTCCTTTTTGGCAGATGATCACCGTAAAATCTACAGATTAATTATAGCAACAGTGGCAAATAAATTTATAAAGAACCCTAAGGTTATCGAATCCAGGGGAATCGTATAGTGAAATTATCCTATGTACTAACTATGATCGTAAGATTCATTGTTTGAGGAAACAGAAAATCGGGGGTTTGATTTGGAAAATAAAGATAATAATACTTGAAAATTAAAGAAGTTTTGAATTCAAATTTAAAGGAACACAGATTCATCACAGTCAACCGTCAAAAATCCACCACACACAAGCAATTTGACAGAGACAGAAAATCCATCAATTGTGGAAGAACTCACAGGAGGTGTATCGCCCAACTCTCAAGTGTCTAAGGTATAGATGAAAGCACTCAACAACATGTATGAAGAAATTTCTACCATAGGCTTGCAAATTTTCTAATATCTCCACTGCTAGAGCGTGCACACAAGTCTAGAATCAAAAAGGACTTTGAATAGGTTGTAATGTAGGCTTTTTTCTGATAAGGTAGGGAAATATGGTCAAGTGACTAGAATCCATTAAGTGGCCAACTCAACAAACTACAACCACTCTCAATTATCATCCACCTCATCTCCTCAAATATATCAACGACACACAACTTCCTTCTTGCTTATTTTGAATCTCTTATGCTCTTTACATAATTTTTGTATTCTTTTCATTTCAGAGAGCTTATGAGAGTTCTAATTATTTGTTTGAGCTTCTTTTTCACACATCTTTTCACCACTAATTTATATTTTCTTATCTCCATCTCACAATCATTCCACCCCATATACCACAACTCAAGACATGAGCGAAACCAATACTTCTTCTTAATCTCATAGACAAGGAAAGAAAATTTTTGTATAAGCTCAAAAGTGGCTAACTAGGGAAAATTTAATGTGAAGGGACAGTGTGTAGGGAATCGGGCTATCAAAGATGGCCTAAGATCATTTCCTAAACTTGTGCACACTATGCAGTCTCAACACAGAAAATAGGCAAGTTCTAGAGAAATAAAACACACATGTGAATCTCACATCAAACGAAATAAGGCTCAAAATCTCACACAAGGGTTTAGAATTTTCTTCCACAGTCAATTTCAAATCAGCTCAATCGGCATGCAAGTGTAAGTGTCAAATCAATCCCGTCATGCGGTATTCTACATTCATAGGCATCTAACCACAATCACAATCAATTCAAACTCAACCCTCAATCAATTCTAATCTCACAGTCTCATTCGGGTTATATCAATACTCAAAATTTTTCCCCACAAAATAGCATAAAACTTAAAAAAATTTATGGCGGAAAGTAGAATAAATAAAAGATAGAACGTTCCATCTCTTGTTCACATCCCCGGCAACGTCGCCAATTTGATCACTGTAAAATCTACAGATTAATTATAGCAACAGTGGCAAATAAATTTATAAAAACCCTAAGGTTATCGAATCCAGGGGAATTGTATAATGAAATTATCCTATGTACTAACTATGATCCTAAGATTCATTGTTTGAGGAAATAGAAAATCAGGGTTTTAAATTGGAAAATAAAGATGACAATACTGAAAATTAAAGAGGTTTTGAAATCAAATTTAAAAGAACATAGATTCTAGGGAAGAAATCTTATTATGGATAACATGTAAGAACCAATTAATTTAACAGGTGGAATACTGCAATAATGCTATATTTCCTAGGTCGGGCAAATATAACCTAGATTACTAATTAGTGACTATCTCCGCTCGGTCTCAAGAACACCAAATTAGTCAATCCGATAAGCAAATCAGTTCAATTCCTACAGTCTAATACATCTCATTGGACAGTATAGAGTGTATCATGCATTCCTAATTACGCTATCAATATTCACCTCTCGGTCCTTCTATCAATAGCTAGAAATCTAAATTAATCGTCACCTTTCGGTCCTTGAATTAATCTAGAATTATAAAATAAACACAGGAATCATGAACCTAATTAATTAACCCTAATATGCATCCATAATAATATCAACCCTAGAAGCCGCTAGGGTTTCTAGCCACTCATTGCAGATAGAAATCCAAAAGAAAACATATTAAATTGCATAAACATAAAGAACTTACTAGAAAATAAAAGTGTTTCGTGTTTCCCAACTCTCAAAACTCCAAAAACTAAATTGCATGATGAAAATATGAAAAGAGATCTGAAAAAATCAAGGGTCTCCTGAGAAAGTCGAATTTTGTAGGTATTTATAGAGGTGGATGTGTATCCTATCAAATCTAGGGCTAAAGATATGATAAAATCCTATTTAGCTCGAATTTCTGCGCCAGCAGACTTGCGTCAATCGGCGCGGGAAGTGCATCGATTGACGTGGCTCTATCTTTGGCATCGATCGATGTGAATTCCACGTCGATCGATGTTATGAGAGTGCATGAAGAACAAACTACTTTTAACCTGTACAACACCATGAAATTACCAGATGAATCAGAGAATTGTTTTGATGTTGGAATTTCGGAATATGTAGTTGAAGAATTTGATGCAAGTATTCAAGCAGGGGAGATTGAAAGCAATGAAATGGTGGGAGATGATGTTGTATCATGGGTAGAGTGTAGTCAAAAGTTTGGGGGATTCAGGTCTGCATTTGAGTCATTAGATCTTATGAGCAGGGAATAAAAGGAACCCAAGTCATCACTCGAGGACCCCCTGAGTTGGTACTCAAACCTTTACCAGATCGCTTAAAATATGTGTATCTGGGAGAGGCAAACACTCTACCTGTTATAATAGCTTCTAATTTGATAGAAGAAGATGAACATAAATTGTTGGAAATGTTGAAAAGGCATAAGTATGCCTTAGGATGGATAATTTTGTATAAAGGGAATAAGCCCCACTCTATGTATGCATAAAATACCACTGGAGGATGGGAGCAAGAATTCTATACAACCATAGAGGAGACTAAATCCCAACATGAAAGAGGTTGTGAAAAAGGAGATAATCAAATGGTTGGATGCAGGAATCATCTTCCTTATTTCAGACAGTTCATGGGTGAGTCCAATTTAGTGTGTTCCTAAAAAAGGAGGAGTAATTGTTATTCAAAATGAGAAGCAAGAAATGATAACTACAAGGACAGTTACTGGATGGAGAACTCGCATAGATTACAGGAAAAACCACTTTCCACTGCCTTTTGTAGATCAAATATTGGATAGATTGGCAGGGTAAGAGTATTACTGCTTCTTAGATGGGTACTCTAGGTATCATCAGATTGCAATAGCTCCAGAGCATCAAGGTTTGACCACATTTACTTGCCCTTATAGGACATTTGCATTCAGAAGAGTGTCATTTGGGCTTTGCAATGCTCCAACAACTTTCCATCGTTGCATGATTGTTATCTTTTCAGAAATGATAGAGAACGGACTTGAGATCTTCATGGATGACTTTTCAGTGTTTGGAGAGGATTTAAGTTCTTGTTTGAGAAACATGGAGAAGGTATTGCAGCTGTGTGAGAAATCCCAACTTGTCTTAAACTGGGAGAAATATTATTTTATGGTGCAGCAAGGAGTTGTACTAGGGCACAAAATTTCAAGTACGGGTATTGAGGTGGGCACTGCTAAAATAGAATTTATTGACAAAATGCCGACTCCAAATTCTGTAAAAGCAGTCAGAAGCTTTCTTGGACATACTGGCTTTTACAGAAAGTTTATTAAGGACTTCTCCAAGATAGCCAAGCCATTATCAGAATTTTTAGAGTAGGACATGAAGTTTGATTTTAGTGATGATTGTATGAAGGCATTCACAAGATTGAAGGCAGCACTGGTGACAGCTCTTGTGATGCAGCCACCAAATTGGAATGAACCTTGTGAACTAATGTGTGAAGCAAACAATTTTGTTGTAGGAGCAGTTTTGGGGCAGAGGAAGGACAAGATCTTCATATCCATTTATTATGCTAGCAAAACAATGAATGGAGCTCAGAGGAATTATACTACCACAGTGAAAGAATTGCTGGCACTTGTTTTTGCCTTTGATAAGTTCAGATCCTATTTGGTAGGGGCTTAGGTTACAATATTCACAGACTACTCTGCAATCAAGTATCTGATGGCTAAGAAGGATGTCAAACCAAGACTGATCAGATGGATACTCTTATTGCAAGAATTTGATTTGGAAATTAAAGACAGGAAAGAAACAGAAAACCAAGTTGCAGACCATCTGTCGAGGTTAGAAAATCCCTTTAGAGTAGATGACACAATTTAGATCAGTGATGATTTCCCAGATGAACAACTGATGGCATGCAAGAAAGATGCACCTTGGTTTGCAAATTTTGCAAACTATCTTGCTACTGGAAGGAAACCGTATGGGTCTTATGGGTAGTAGTTGAAGAAATTTTTGCATGATGCAAAGTTTTATTACTGGGATGATCCAACCTTGTTTAGGTTAGGCCCTGATCAAATCTTTACGAGATGTATACCAGAATACAAAATTCCCTTCATTCTGAACGAATGCCATGCTTCATCATACGGAGGGCATTTTGGTGGCCAAATAACATCAGCTAAAGTTCTTCAGTCAGGATTTTATTGGCCAGGACTCTTTAAAGTTGCATTAGAAGTTGCCTAAAATTGTGATAGATGTCAAAGAGTGGGGAATCTACCAGCTAAAACTGTCATGCCTTTGAACAACATTGTTGAAGTGGAATTATTTGATGTGTGGGGAATGGACTCCATGGGATCATTTCCATCTTCTTTTGGGAATGAGTATATCCTGTTAGCTGTGGACTATGTGTCCAGGTGGGTGCAAGCCAATGCATGTGCTCACAATGATGTTGCAACAATGATGAAGTTTGTGCACAAGAACATCTTTATAAGATTTGACACCCCAAGGGCAATTATCAGTGATGAAGGTACTCATTTCATTAATAAGAGCTTATCTACCATGCTTTGTAATTACAACATCAACGATAAGGTATCAACTACATACAATCCACAAACCAATGGGTTGGCTGAGCTCGAAAATAGAGAAGTAAAGAGTGTATTGGAGAAAGTAGTTAATACCACTAGGAAAGATTGGTCCAAGCATTTATATGACTCCTTGTGGGCTTACAGGACATCATACAAAATACCTTTGGGAATGTCCCCATACAGGTCGGTATTTGGGAAAGCTTGTCACCTGCCTCTGTGATGGAGATTCAGTTGGCAAGATATATCAAGATATTTTAAGAAGATTTGTTAAAGATATTATAGAAGATTTGATATATATTCATAAGCTTTGATTTAGTTTTAATTTGATTAGATTTTATTTCTAGATTTTTTAGGATTTAGATTCGTTTTATTACAAAGACATCAAGATATATTTGTTGTATATCTTGATAGATTTGATTTGGTTTTTAGATTTATTTTCCTAGATAGATTAGGTTTTGAGATTTGATTTTCTCCCTATAAATATAGCTTCATAATATCATTGTAATTCAGTTTTCAGTTTAATAATATTCGTGAGTTTTATTCTCCAATTGTCTGAAAGCTCTTTAATTTCTGTGGAGTACCTTGAAATTCAATATTGACTTATCAACAGGACTTACACATCCGTTTGTGGCGTCTTCGACTATATCCTTCGTTGTTGGATCAATTTGTTTCTTGGGTCGTAGCAGGTTTCAATCTGGACTAGGGTACTTGAAGGTTTTTGAATCCAAAGGTGTTGGATTATGATCACTGCTATTTCTAACAGATTAATAATAATAACAGCGGCAAATAAATTTGTAAACCCTAAGGTTATCGATCCAGGGGAATTGTATGGGGAAATTATCCTATGTACTAGCTATGGTTCTAAAATTCATTGTTTGAGGAATTCAAAATCAGGGTTTTGTTTGGAAAATAAAGATAACAATACTTGAAAATTAAAGGAGTTTTGGAAAGCAAAGTAAAGAACACAGATTCTAGGGAAGAACTCTTATTATGGATGACATGTAGGAATCAATTAATTTAACAGGTGGAATACTGCAATGATGTTATATATCCTTGTTTGGCAAATATAACCTAGATTACTAATTAGTGACTCATCTCCGCTCGGTCTCAAATTACACCAAACTAGTCAATCCGATAAGCAAATCAGTTCAATTCCTACGTCTAGTACATCTGTTTGGATAGTGTAGATCGTATCATGCATTCCTAATCCCACTATTAATATTCACCTCTCGGTCCTTCTATCAATAGCTAGACATCTAAATCAATCGTCACCTCTCGGTCCTTGAATTAATATAGAATTATAGAATAAACACAGGAATCATGAACCTAATTAATTAATCCTAACATGCATCCATAATAATATTCAAACCCTAGAACCCGCTAGGGTTTCTAGCCACTCATCGCAGATAGAAATCCAAAAGAAAACATATTGTATTGCATAAACATAAAGAACTTACAAGAAAAATAAAGGGTTTCGTATTTCCCAAGTCTTCAAACTCTAAAACTCTAAACTATGATTGCGAATGATAAAGAATGTAATTGGTTCGAATTTTACAGGTATTTATAGTGGTGGATGAGTATCCTATCAAATCTAGGGCTAAAGATATGAATAAATCCGAATTTAATCAGATTTTCGCTCCAGCAGAAGACCCCGCGTCGACCGCTTCTGTTTCCCGTCGATCGACGGACCTTCTTGAGCTTCGTCGACCGCTTCTGAATGGCGTCGGTCGACGCAGCTTTTCGCCCTCCTGCGCGGTCTCACGGTTTTGGCCATAACTTTCTCTTCCGAACTCCGATTGACCCGATTCCAGTTGCGTTGGAAAGCTAACTCAAAGATCTTTCAAATGCTATGCTCCATTAGCTCAGATTCCAACGGTGAAAGAAGTTGTGACTATTTCTTTCAACATCTGCTCCTTTCGGTACAGATTTCCATTGGATTTGGCCTAAAACCTGCAAAAACACCACCACGCGCATAATACCACCTAATATAGACTCATGCACATAATATATATATAAACTCAATAAAACTACATAAAATAGTAGAAAATAATATAGATAAGCGAGTACAATAATGAGCTTATCAAACCCCCCAAACTTGAACGTTTGATTGTCCTCAATCAATAGGCAAGAAAGAAATCAAAAGATCATGCGATTAAAGTGCAATGCCTCACAAGATTCATCACAGTCAAGAATCAAAAATCTACTACACACAAGCAATTTGAAAGAGACAGAAAATTCATCAACATTGGAAGAACTCACAGGAAGTGTATCGCTCAACTCTCAAGTGTTTAAGGTATAGATGAAAGCACTCAACAACATGTATGAAGAAATTTCTACCATAGGCTTGCAAATTTTCTAATATCTCCACTGCTAGAATGTGCACACAAGTCTAGAATCAAAAAGGACTTTCATTAGGTTGTAACGTAGGCTTTTTGTGAAGGGTAGGGAAAATTTGGCCAAGTGACTAAAATCAATCAAGTTGTACTTCCTCAATCAATCCTAACCACCTTCTATTCATCATCCACCTCATCTCCTCAAATATATCAACAAATACAAAATCTCTTTTTTTTTTCTAGCTCATTTTGAATTTCTTATGCTCATAAATTTTTTTTTTCTTTTCAGAGAGTTTATGAGAATTCTAATTATTTCTTTGAGCTTCTTTTTCACACATCTTTTCACCACTAATTTAGATTTTCTTATCTCAATATCACAATCATTCCACCCACTTACCACAACTCAAGACATGAGCGAAACCAATACTTCTTCTTAATCTCATAGACAAGGAAAGAAAAATTTTGTATAGGTTCAAAAGTGGCTAACTAGGGAAAATTTAATGTGAAGGGACAATGTTTAGGGAATTGGGCTATCAAAGATGGCCTAAGATCATTTCCTAAACTTGTGCACACTATGCAGTCTCAACACAGAAAATAGGCAAGTTCTAGAGAATTAAAAACACACATGTGAATCTCACATCAAACGAAATAAAGGCTCAAAATTCTCACACAAGGGTTCAAAAATTTTCTTCCGCAGTCGATTTCAAATCAGCTCAATCAGCATGCAAGTATAAGTATCAAATCAATCCTATCATGCGGTATTCTACATTCATAGGCATCTAACCACAATCACAATCAATTCAACTCAACCCTCAATCAATTCTAATCTCACAATCTCATTTAGGTTATTTCAAAACTCAAAAATTTTCCCCACAAAATAAAATAAAATTTTAAAATTTAAGGCAAAAATTTAAACACGAAAATTTAAAGCAAAAATTTAAATACGGAAAGCAGAATAAATAAAAGATAGAATGTTCCATCTCTTGTCCACATCCCCCCAAACTTATTTCCAACTCAAAGAGTGGAATAAGTTTGAAAATCAGACAAAAGAGGGAACGATACCTGGTAGTTGATCTCAGACATCAACTTTTTATCCCCCGGAGTAAATAGTGCGCGACATGGAATAATTGCTGCTAGCACTTCGCATCGATTGACGTGAAGCCTTCTTGCGACCCTCTCCTAGGATCAAGTGTATCCAGTCGGCCTGCTGCTCGGCGTCGATCGACGTCGAGTCGATTTCAAATTTTTATTTTTTTTTACTGCAAAACAACTCTTAACAAGGAAATAAAAGCAAAAAATTCAAAATAAATAATAAAAAAAATGAAAATTGAAAAGAAAATACGGAAAATGTTGGGTTACCTCCCAACAAGTGCTTGATTTAACGTCGCAGCTCGACGATACCTCAAATCACTGCCAAGGAGGTCGGGTCCAGACTCGCCGACCTTTGGCATCCACCATGTAGACTTTCCGGTCTTTAATAATGGTGGTGACCGCAGAAAATGGTGGCGCAGTTGACACTGCTACCCTTTCGTTTCCTCGCTCCCACTCAATGGCAGCGGCTTCTTCCTCTTCAGATTCATCTCCTTCGTCAGTGGTGGAGATTCGATTGCACTCCGCCTTCTTCTTGTTCTTGTCGATCACAAAGGTGATCCTCTCATCATTCGCTCGGAGTGTGATCTCGCCGCCTCGACAGTCAACGAGAGCGGCACTAGTGTCGAGAAACTCACGCCCCAAGATCATGGGCATGTTCTCGTCCTCCTTCATCTCGTGCACCATAAAATCTATAGGAAAAATGAGATGGCCCACGCGAATGAGCACATCCTCTAGTATACCTTTTGGGCGGGACACAGACCGGTCCGCCATCTGCAAAGAGATCATCGTGGGCCTCATCTCTTCGATGTTGAGACGTTTGTAGATGGAGTACGGCATCAGGTTGATACTTGCCCCAGTATCGCAAAGTACTGTCTCGAACGTGTCCCCCAATCTCAACCGGAATAGAGAAGCATCCAGGATCGCTTCTCTTGATGGGCACCTGCTTTTGAAGTAGCAGGCTGCACTGCTCGTGGATCTTTACCATCTCGTTCTCCACGAACTGCTTCTTTCCACTCATCAATTTCCGAAGGTACTTCATGTACCCCGGGATTTCTTTCAGTGCTTCGATCAGCGGGATGTTGATGCTGACCTTCTTCAGGTTCTCCACAAATCTGGAGAACTTCTTGTCCTCTTTCTGCTTCGCGAACCTCTGTGGGAAAGGCAAAGGAGGGAGTTTATCTTCAGACTGCTGTAGTTTCGGCCCTGGGGCAGACTTCTTCCTCGATCGACTCAATGGAGCGTTGATCAACGAGCCTCTTCCTTCTTTGTCGATCGACGAGGATGGTGCGTCGATCGACGTGGACTCTTTTCCTGCGCAGTTTTGCTTCTTTTCGCCTCCAGAATCGTCCACAACCATCTCGGGACCCTTGTAGCTCGTCCCAGACCTCAGAGTAATGGCTTTGACTGGCTTTTCCTTTGCAGGGTTCACCTCTGTCATACTTGGCAACTGTCCAGGCTTGTGTTGATTGCCGAGTGTGGTGGAGATCTGGCTTAATTGCGTATCCATCATCTGAAGGTGTTTTGTCATCAGCTGCATGTGGTTGGACATTCCCTTCACCTCGGTTTCTACTTTCCCAAACCGGTTATCCGAGCTCTTGATGAATTTCTCGAGCGTCTCCTCTAGCACGGATTTCTTTCTTTCAACAATCTCTCCTCCAGTACCTGCATCAAAACCAGGCGGAGGGTGTTCTGCAGCAGAAGGGTTAGCATATGAAAAACCAGGGTGAGATCGCCCATGGTTGTACTGGTACCCTTGATTGCCTCTGTAGTTATTATGATAGCCACCGCCAATGTAATTCACCTCCGTACCGGCAGTTCCAGACGAACTGCTTGCACCCCTGTTGATGTAGTCAGCCTCTACGGGTACTATGGCCATGCTTGGCTCTGCAACAGATGCAACTTGTGATGTGCCCAATTTTTCAATCTCCTCCCGGAGCTTTTTCACCTGAGCGACCACGTCGAACTCTGGCTTTGTCTCTACGGCTTTAACTGGTAGTTGCCTATCAGTTGGCCATTGGTGGCTATTCAGCGCCATATCAGCCAGCTGCCTCATACTTTCTGCACCACTCTTTTTCATCAATATTCCTCCGGCAGATGCATCAACCAGCTCCTTCATGTGAGGGTTCAGTCCCTCATAAAAATGACACACTTGCATCTCCAGATCGATGCCATGTCCAGGACAGAGTCGTAGAAGCTCTTTGTATCTCTTCCAGGCCTCGTAGAGTGATTCGTCATACAGCTGCTTGAAAGTAGTAATGGCAGCTTTCCTCTTCAGCAGCAGGCTCGGTGGGAAGTAGTTGGTAAGGAACTCTGCTCGAAGCTCCTCCCATGTCCCGATCTGACTCTTATCCAGTCCAGCAAACCAAGACCGTGCCTCGTCTCTGAGTGAGAACGAGAACAGTCTCATCCGGATCACGTCTTGGGTTACCCCGTTCTGCTTCACAGTGTTACACACCTCAATGAATTGGTTGAGGTGGGTATATGGGTCTTCTACAGCTCTTCCCCCAAACTGGTTTTGCTGCACCATCTGAATAAGGCTTGTGCGCAGCTCGAAGTTGTTGGCATCAATGCCAATTCTGAATCCGGCCTCTGCTTGCTGTGGAAGAAATCGATCCAAGATGGATCTTTGCGGAACCACAATCTGCCTATTGTTCAACTCTGCCAATCTTGCAGCTTGTTCCGCTTGAGTAGCCTGGGCTGCTTGCAGTTGTGCTCACAGCTGTTGTACTTCATTCACAAATTGCCTCTGCTCCTCGGGAGTCATATTTTGCAGAGGTGCTTCAAGATTCTCAGCCATCTCTCGTTGTTTTTCTTTTCCTTTCTTTTTGATTTTCCTGCAGGTTGCTTCGATTTCAGGGACAAAGGCTTCGAGTGTTTTTCCTTTGGCTCGCGTGTTCATGCACCTGCACAGAAAATAGGTAGAATCAGTCCGGCGTCGATCGACGTGGATGTCACATCGATCGATGCAAAAGAGAGCTCAGCGTCGATCGACGAAAGGTGTCCGTTGATCGACGCAAAAGATGGACTTCATCGATCGACGAAGGGTGTCCGTCGATCGACGCGAGACACGAAATCAACAACTCACGCACGCACACGTACAAAAAAATAAATAAAACTCAATCCAGCAAATCCTAGAACGAACTAGTAACAAGATAAAATCTAACAATTCCCCGGCAACGGCGCCAATTTGATCACTGCTATTTCTAACAGATTAATTATAATAACAGCGGCAAATAAATTTGTAAACCCTAAGGTTATCGATCCAGGGGAATTGTATGGGGAAATTATCCTATGTACTAGCTATGGTTCTAAAATTCATTGATTGAGGAATTCAAAATCAGGGTTTTGTTTGGAAAATAAAGATAACAATACTTGAAAATTAAAGGAGTTTCGGAAAGCAAAGTAAAGAACACAGATTCTAGGGAAGAACTCTTATTATGGATGACATGTAGGAATCAATTAATTTAACAGGTGGAATACTGCAATGATGTTATATATCCTTGTTTGGCAAATATAACCTAGATTACTAATTAGTGACTCATCTCCGCTCGGTCTCAAAGTACACCAAACTAGTCAATCCGATAAGCAAATCAGTTCAATTCCTACATCTAGTACATCTGTTTGGATAGTGTAGATCGTATCATGCATTCCTAATCCCACTATTAATATTCACCTCTCGGTCCTTCTATCAATAGCTAGACAGCTAAATCAATCGTCACCTCTCGGTCCTTGAATTAATATAAAATTATAGAATAAACACAGGAATCATGAACCTAATTAATTAATCCTAACATGCATCCATAATAATATTAAAACCCTAGAACCCGCTAGGGTTTCTAGCCACTCATCGCAGATAGAAATCCAAAAGAAAACATATTGTATTGCATAAACATAAAGAACTTACAAGAAAAATAAAGGGTTTCGTGTTTCCCAAGTCTTCAAACTCTAAAAACTCTAAACTATGATTGCGAATGATAAAGGATGTAATTGGTTCGAATTTTACAGGTATTTATAGTGGTGGATGTGTATCCTATCAAATCTAGGGCTAAAGATATGAATAAATCCGAATTTAATCAGATTTTCGCTCCAACAGAAGACCCCGCGTAGACCGCTTCTGTTTCCCATCGATCGACGGACCTTCTTGAGCTTCGTCGACCGCTTCTGAATGGCGTCGGTCGACGCAGCTTTTCGCCCTCCTGCGCGGTCTCACGGTTTTGGCCATAACGTTCTCTTCCGAACTCCGATTGACCCAATTCCAGTTGCGTTGGAAAGCTAACTCAAAGATCTTTCAAATGCTATGCTCCATTAGCTCAGATTCCAACGGTGAAAGAAGTTGTGACTGTTTCTTTCAACATCTGCTGCTTTCGGTACAGATTTCCATTGGATTTGGCCTAAAACCTGCAAAAACACCACCACGCGCATAATACCACCTAATATAGACTCATGCACATAATATATATATAAACTCAATAAAACTACATAAAATAGTAGAAAATAATATAGATAAGCGAGTACAATAATGAGCTTATCAGATTATCCATTGTATCAGTTTCATCAGTTCTGCATTGATAATTCTTCAGTTTCTTGGGGCGTATATAAGATTTATTTGGAATACATTATTTTACGGGTCGATAGTTCTTCAGCTTCTTGGGGTGTATATGAGATTCATCTGGAATACGTCATTTGAAGGGTTGAATTTTTTCACCATTAATTTCTATAAGAGTCATTTCCGTGTCATGCCAACTCTTGTTCCTGGGCTACGATTGTTACTCATTCACGAGGGTCATATTATTTTGGTACTCAGAGCCAGGTTGTGTCTTTCTTTTCCTTATCATTTTGGTATCTAGAGTCAGGTCTTATCTTCTTTTCCTTTTTCATTTTGGTTCAATTTCGTGTCTTGTCCATTCGTGTCGTGTCCACTTCAATTTTTTCGTGTCATTTTTCATTCTTTTTATTTTTTTTTTTAATATTATCCATTTTATTTTCATTTTTAAGTATTATAGTTATTGTTTTTGTTTTTTATCTTATTATATATATCATCAATATCTATCCATTCTTATCAATATCTATCCTTTGTTAGTCATTCTCATCCATATATATTCATAAATATCCATATCTATTTTATTCATATATAGATATCAATATATATCTTATTTATCCATATCTATTAATATTTATCCATGTATATCTTTTTCATATCTACCCATATCTCTTTCATTCATATCTAGTCATATCTATTTTATCCATATATAACCATATATATCTCATTCATATTTATCCTTATATATATATTCATATCTATCTCATCTGTAATTATTCATATTATATTCATCCTTATTTATCCATATATTTATTATTATCTATCTCATATATATCTCATCCATATTTATCATTATTAATCCATATCTAGCAAATCATATTTTCCATCCATTCTTATTTCTAGAGTCTTTCTGATTTTTCTGGTAGTTTCTGTATGACCAAAATTTTTTTTTATTAGTGAGATAAAGTGGTAAAAGGCAAGAGTTTGAGAGAATATAAAAGCCATAAATTGAGTGATACACGAGCGTTGAGTGATTACCATTCTTGAGTGATACACGAGAGCTCGTGAGGTGGTGAGGTCCTTTTTTCTAACATTTCTTGCAGACATGTCTAGTGGTAATCATTCGGAGTTATCCCGGGCAAAAGGAGGCGACAGATATGAGAAGTTCATTAGCCAAACCAAATATATGATGAAGGTTCTGAAAGCTGACTTAAGAAATATGGTGCAGTCCGAGATGGAGATGATGCATCAACAACTTGATCCATTGGAAGATAATTTGGGTAGCAAAAAGATGATATATAGACAAGCAAAGTGGGAAATTCAACCAGATAGTTCCTCCCCATTTGATAAGCTTCTGCCAATGGTGGAACAGGCGGTGGAGCAGGTGTTGGTGGCAAACAAGTCTCAATTGATGTCTATTTTAGTTTAAGAAATCGAGGAAGATAATATAGCAGTTCAGATACCATTGGAAGTTCTTGGTGAAGCAGTGGTGGCAACCCAATCTGAGTTGGTGCAGCCAATTCATGAGACCGAAGGAGAGGATGTGAGAGTTGTGACACCCTTGGAGAGTCATATTGAAGATAAGGAAGGAATTGGGGTTTTGACTACACTCACTATCATTACCAGTCCAAGTATAGGTATGGAAAGCCAAAGTCAAGTGCAAAGGAAGATGGAGACAGAATTATTGAATTCTGTAGAGGAGATGTTCAAGAGCAACATAGTTCAAACCATTCTTGTGAGGACTATTGGTTTGAAAAGAAAAATGCATGAAGATAAGCAATTGCCTGAGTCTGAACATGATGATGCGCCAAATAAGCTAACCAAGGGCAATGTAAGATGGTCAATTGAATCCGGTGCAAGCTTGGATTTGAGGACAAATTCTTTTGAAGAGGAGGGGAATGATGGAGATTCAGTTGGCAAGATATATCAAGATATTTCAAGAAGATTTGTTGAAGATATTATAGAAGATTTGATATATCTTGATAAGCTTTGATTTAGTTTTAATTTGATTAGATTTTATGTCTAGATTTGTTAGGATTTAGATTCGTTTTATTACAAAGATATCAAGATATATTTGTTGTATATCTTGATAGATTTGATTTGGTTTTTAGATTTATTTTCCTAGATAGATTATGTTTTGAGATTTGATTTTCTCCCTATAAATAGGGCTTCATAATATCATTGTAATTCAGTTTTCAGTTTAATAATATTCGTGAGTTTTATTCTCCATTTATCTGAAAGCTCTTGAATTTCTGTGGAGTACCTTGAAATTAAATATTGACTTATCAACCGGACTTACACATTCGTTTGTGGCGTCTTCACTATATCCATCGTTATTGAGGTGAGTTGTTTTTTGAGTTGTATGGATTCATTTTCCGTCCTTGCCTACGGTTCTCTAAGGGTTGACTTCGAAGGTGTTCGATCTTCCCCCATCGTATCAAGTTTTCAATTTACTTCTGCATCGTGTCCGAGTCATTTCAATCGAGTTCTTGGACTGTGATTTAAACCTTCCCGGCGAGGATCGTATCACTCTTGAAATGGAACACAAAGCTTATTGGGCAACTAGGAAGCTGAACTTTGATCTTAAGCATGTGGGGAAAAGAGGTTCTTAAAATTGAATGAACTTGAGGAGTTAAGATTGCAGAGTTATGAGAATGCCAAGATTTACAAGGAAAAGGTGAAGAGGTGGCATGACAGTAAGATTACAGACAGGACTTAGGAAGAAGGACAGCAGGTGCTACTTTTCAATACCAGGCTGAGATTATTTCCTAGGAAGCTCAAATAGAGGTGGTTAGGGCCATTCACTATGGTGAAAGTCTATCCCTATGCAGTTGTAGAACTGAATAATGAGAGTACAGGGAATATCTTCAAAGTTAATTGCCAAAGGGTGAAGCATTATTCATGGAAAGAGAGAAAGCTTCCACCCAAGTTCAAGAACCATGATCGAGAGGTAACTTGAGTCATCATGATGATATATGAAGCATGTGGTGATGACTTAGGAATTTTCTTTAGTATTGAAATTTTATTTTTGTTAAATTTTATATTTATGCCTGGTTAAATTCATGTTTGACTTGTTAATTTTTCTGAATGGAGTTATGGTACAGCTTGTGAATAGCATGTATATAGTGTGAGTTATGTTTTAATCTAGGTGTAGTTAGAATTTTTAATTTTTAATTTTTTTTTATTTGGTATTTTTAATCTTCGTGCCAATTAAAAAAAAAAGGCAAAAAGAAATTATAGTTGGTAAAAGGTGAGAAAACTGTAGCAAGGGAGGTGTGGCTAAAAACTAGCCGTTAAAGGAGAGAGACTGTGACATAAGCATGGTGAATCATCTCTGCGAGTGGACAGTTTTACGGCCAAATTTCCTTTTTGAAAATTAAATCCTATCTTTTCAAGGAAATTCGAAAGGTTGCCTTATTAATTGTGTCGGTTTGTGCTTAATATGGTTATTTATATAAACTGTGCAATCTGAGAGTTAGAACCCATACCTTTGCCATTCTGAGCAGTCGAATGAAAATCGAGAGAGGAATTTTGGGTTGATATAGAAGTGTTTGTCGTCTCACAGAACTGAAGATTAGAACGAAACAATGAGGAAAGAAGAGGCCTGGTATGAAAATTGGGACACCCGAATCCAGCCTTGCTGCATCTAAGCCCAAAGGCAAGGCCAAAGCACAAAAAAAAGAACCAACACAAGGGATGAGGAGATCTGGCAGATGAGCAACAACTATTATGGCTCGGAATGCTGCAAAGTTGCCCCCTACTAGAGCAGAGAATCGTGGTTATTCCAGATGTCCCACACAAGAAGACCAAAGTTGAAAGTACTAAGAAAAAGCAGGACAAACTGATGAATCTAGTTGAAGCTGCTACTTCTAAAGCTGACTCGGATCCAAAAGGAGACTCTAGTGCAAGTGCTAAAATTTCAACTGATGAGAATCCTGAGACTGCTGCATAGGAAAGCAGTCCTGAAAAGACCCAATCTAAAGAGCATGTCGATGAAGAAGAAGCGCTATCACAGAAGGAGTCTGAAGAGGGTGAGGATGTTGAGCAGGATGAGTCTAAAGAGGAAGAAGATGTTGAACAAGATGAATCGGACGCCAAGCAGTTGTCTGATACTACTGAAGACAAGACTAAGGAGCAAGATGCAGGCGTACAAGAACAAGAAAATATAGAAACTCGGGAAGGGCCAACTCAGAAGGATGTTACTGCATCTGACAAGCATGAGACTGAGGCTGATGAACAAAAGGATGCTCAGGGAGATAGTGTCCCGGAGAAGGAAAAAGGTACCCACACTAGGAAGAAAAAGACTGTAGAGAAGTCAAATGACAAAGAGGAAATACCAAGGAATCCAAAACTGGAAAAAGAATCAAAGTGGTAGCTGTGAAAGAGTTTGGAGAAGGTTCAATAACAAGGGAAATTAAGAGAGGAAATGCTAAAGTTAAGGAGATAGATCCAATGTCTACTAAAGCCATTGAGAAGTTGCCCAAGTTTTCATTTGCCTCGCACAAAGCCCGGATGCAGGATATTGCAAGCTGAAAATTTCTGCTCGAGAGAGGATTCACAGATATGACAAAATTTCCAGAGAAAAGCATTGAGAACCAGGGATGGGAATCTTTTGTTCGAATACAACCTGCACCTGTGATCTGGGTTTAAAAAGGCGCGCCCCATCGCGCTTTGAAACAGGCTGGACCGCCCCAAGTTGTGTGATGCACGCAAGGTCCGTGAGGCACGACGGAGGCACCCGAGGCGCGGCAAGGCGCGCAAAGCGCGCCCAAGCGACGATGCCTTCGTCTCCAGGATTTTACCTTTTCAGATTTTTTTAATATTTAAAATAAAACCCTAATTTTTAACTTACCCACCCCAACCCTCGAATCTAACGTTCGAAAGAAAAAACACGACCAGAAAAAAAAAAAAAGAAAAATCACACGCTCGTTGAAGCCGACCCACGCTGTCGGCCGCTCCCTTCCGCCGCCGCCGTCGCTCAACCTGCAGCATCTGTTAAGTTTTTTTTCCTTTTTTATGTTGTCGATTTCCTTCTTTTCCCTCACAATTCCGGCCGAACTTGCTTCTCAGATACCCGCCGCTGCCCAGACCCACTGTCGGCGCTGCTGCCCAGAGGCCTCAAACCCACTGCACGGTTTGCACCTGCCTACCAGCCCTGCCTAGCCATGACTCTGTCCCTCCCTGCAGCTCTTGTTAGTACTTAGTTTTTTTTCCCTCTACTGCACGTCTGCACCTTCTTTGTTTATTTGTTTGCTGAAGATTGCATCTTTTTTTAACTCATGTAGTCATGTTCCAATTGCTTCTCCAATAGGACAACTATTAATATTCTTTAAACATAATGGAAGGATCAAGTTTTAGTGGTACTCCAGGGGGCAATTCAAGTTCGACATCTAATTCATCAAAAGGTGATCCTGCTAGAAAGCATGGAATCCAAGACACATCAAATAGGAACAATTTTACTTGAGATTATTATTCTAAAGTGACCAAGGGCGGTGTCTATAGATTTAAGCAACATTTGGTAGGTGGCTTTCCAAATGTCCTAAAATGTCCATCATGTCCTGAACACGTGCGGGAAGAAATTAGGGATTTCATGTTGCAAAAAGCAAGTGCATTGGAAAAGAGAGATATGCTACATGTCATTGATGATATGATGATGGTGAAGCGGAGGAACTAAATGTTTCTAAAAAAAGCAAAAGGGCAGATTCAGGGTAGTGTGGGTAGCAAGTTTGCTGCAAGAGTTTTGAAGGGTCCTATGGATGTTTTTCTCACACCTAAAGCTCAAGATGTTGTGAGAGCGAGAAAAGATGGAAAACAACCTACAATAAATGAAGTGTGCAAGAAGGAGCTAAGGGAAAAGACTTGCTGTGATATTGCTAGGTTCTTCTAGGATAATGCAATTCCCTTCCATGCTGCAAAATCTGCGAGTTTTGAAGTTATAGTTGAATCTATTGGGCAATTTGGTCGGGGAATGAAGCCTCCTCGCATGTATGAGTTGCGAGTTCCCTTTTTGAAGAAAGAATTTGATGATACTTTACTTATTATTGAAGAGCATAAGAAGGAACGGGCTATGACGGGTTGCTCTATACTATTGGATGGATGGTGGGATTCAGTAGCTCAAAAAGACATCATCAACTTTATGGTCAACTCTCTGAAAGGTTCTATTTTTATCAAGCCAGTTGATATTTCAGAAGTTGTGAAGGATGCAACTCTTTTGTTTCGTTTGCTTGATGAAATGGTTGATAAAATTGGGGAACAAAATGTGGTCCAAATAGTTACCATTAATGCATCCAATTATGTAAGAGCTGGTAAGCGTACTTTCTTATCATATTAAATAATTTGTTATTTTCTATATAATTTACTTTTAATTAGTATATTTTCTTTGTTAATAGGAGAATTGCTTGAAGCAAAGAGACTACATTTGTATTGGACTCCTTGTGCAGCTCATTGTCTTGATCTCATGTTGGAAGACATTGGCACTGAGGTTGCAAAGGTGAAGAATGTTTTGAAGAGAGCGATGTTTGTCAATGGTTACATCTACAACAATCACATCGGCCTGGTGAATATGATGAGAAGATTCACAAATCAAAGGAACCTGCATAGGCCAACTGTTATTAGATTTGCAACCTCATTCATCACTCTTTCTCAAAGTCATAGGCAAAAAACCAACTTGAGAAAAATGGTGACTTTTGAAGAGTGGAATTCAAGCAAATGGTGCAAAGAACCTGGAGGTAAAAAGATTACTACCATTTTGTTGCAAGAAAGTTTTTGGAAGAAAATTATTTATGCCCTTAAGATTACCGGTCCATTAGTGGAAGTCCTTAGGATGGTGGATGGGAATAAAAAACCACCTATGGGATATATTTATGAAGCCATGGATAGGGCTAAAGAGACTATTGCTAGAACTTTTGATTGCAAGAAAGAGCAATGTGAGAAAGTTTTTTAGATAATTGACAAAAGGTGGGAGTCTCAGTTGCATCGACCGTTGCATGTTGCGGGTTATTACTTGAATCCAGAGGTTTATTATGATAATATTGCAAGTATTGAAAATTGCTTCGAAGTGGTGAATGGAATGCATGCATGCATTCAAAGGTTGGAACCAAATTTGGTTATTTAAGACAAAATCTTGGATGAAGTAACCCTTTATCGAACTACAGCTGGAATGTTTGGTAGCCCAATGGCCATAAGACGTCGAAAGACACTATCACTGGGTAATATAATTTTACATATTATTGATATTTATAATTTTGTTACTTATTTTTTAACATATTTTATTTTTATTTGTTAATAGCCGATTGGTGGATGTCATTAGGAAGTCAGACTCCAAATTTGAAAAAAATTGTTGTTCAAGTTCTTAGCCTCACTTGTAGTGCTACTGGGTGCGAAAGAAATTGGAGTGTCTTTGAACACGTAAGTGTGATGATAATATTTTTTTTACTTTTTATATATTAGATGGTTTTATTCTTAATTTTTTCTTAACAGATTCATACAAAGAAAAGAAACAGGCTAGCACAAAAGCGTTTAAATGATTTGGTGTTTGTGAAAGCAAATCGCTAATTACTAAGACGCTATCAAAATAAAGACACCATTGATCCTATCCTCTTCACTGAAATTGATGAAAGTAATGAATGGTTGATGCGGAGAATGGAAGGGGATGGAGATGTTGGTTCAGAATTTGTGTTCGAAGATGATACTCTCACTTGGGTAGAGCTTCTGGAGTTGAAGAGTCTTCCTACATGACTAGATTGTCTGCAAGGGAGAGAAATGAGGTTAATGCACCGCAGAACAAAGGAAAAGCCCCAGCATCGACTTCTGGCACTTGATGCAATCAATATCGTTTGATGGATACTATTGAAGAAGAAGAAGAAGAAGAAGAAGATATTGAAGTGGCTTCTCCTAGGGAAGAGGATGATATGGAATTTGATGTTTAGTCGATCTAATTGAACATTTGAAATTTGTATTTTGGATTTTTGAATTGAAACTTGGATTAATGTTCTTAACTTGAATGTGTTTTTGTAATTTGTTGAACTTAAACTTTTAGTTATTGAATCTTTTTTTTTGCTATATTTCATAAATTATTTGTTCAATGACATGATATATATAATATGACTAATAAATGATATACATATAATTTATGTATTATTTTTAAGGGGGGTTCGTGAGGCGCTCACCTCGGCCTGAGTCACCTTGCGCCTCGCGCCTCGTACCCTCCTCGCCTCGCCTCGCCTCGCGCCTTTTAAAACCTAGCCTATGATTGCCTTGGTCAGAGAGTTCTATGCAAACTGTGAGCAGACCCAAGAATATGAGATGAAGGCCATTGTGAGGGGGAAAAAGGTATTGTTGAATCCAAAGACTGTGCACGCAGTTTATGGGACTCATAGCCTTATGAGTTCATGGATCTATTCTCTTCTGCTGATAAGCTCATTATTTTACTCGCTTATCTATATTATTTTCTACTATTTTATGTAGTTTTATTGAGTTTATATATATATTTTATGCATGAGTCAATATTAGGTGGTGTTATGCGTGTTTTAGTATGTTTCCACAGGTTTTTGGGCCAAATTCGCAGGAAAACTATTCCGAAAGCAGTGACGTGCAAGAGTAGCAGTGAAGTGTTCTTCCACCAGATTAATTTGGGCTATTGGCCCATGGAAATGGATAGAGCTTCAAGTTAGCTTTCCAACGCAATTGGAATCGGGTCAATCGGAGTTCGCGAGAGGAAGTTATGGCCAAAACTGTGAGACCGTGTAGAAGGGGGCGAGACAGTTTCAACATCAAACAAGGTTCTACCAGTGGCTAGAAAAGGTCTTCCCAAAATGATTGGGACCTCTTTGTCTGCTTCATAATCCAATATAATGAAATCAACTGGAAAAATGAACTATCCACTCTGACCAGAACATCTTCAATCTTTCGCTCTGGATGAACAATAGATCTGTCAGCAAGTTGTAGTGTATTGTCGTAGGCTTAGCTCCTCCTATGCCTAACTTTTAGAAGATCGAAAGTGGCATCAGACTCACACTTGCTCCAAGGTCAGAAAAAGCCCTTCCTACATCTCTTCCACCAATCGAGCAGGGAATGGTGATACTCCCTGGGTCCTTCAATTTTGCAGGAATCTGCCTCCTCAAAGGTCCACTTACTTCTTCAAACAGTGATACTATCTCAATTTCGTTCAACCTTCTCTTCTTAGTTAAGATATCCTTTATAAACTTCACATAGGTAGGCATTTGTTCCAATGCTTCCACGAGAGGGACCTTGATATGAATCTATTTTAACATGTCTAAAAACTTTTTTAACTGCTCCTCTTCTTTCAGTTTCTTGAATCTAACAGGAAATGGCGGCTGAGGTGGATTGTACTCATCCTCCACAGATTTTCTTTTGTTGTTTAGTACATTCCCTTCACGAGCCTCAGCTTGCTTCTCTTTAGTGACTAATTGATTGAAGGGTAAACTTCTTTAACTGGTGATTTCCCTTCTTTTTGCACTCAAACTTCAGTCTGATCATTCTTCTCAAAAGGTTCCATTTCCTTCTGCTATTGTTCTGCTTGCCTTTCTTCAAACTGTTTTCCACTTCTCAGGGTTACTACCTTACACTGCTCATTTCCTCCTCTAGGATTCTCTGTATTGCTAGGTAAAATACCCTGTGGTCTATTCCTGATTTCATTGGCCAACTGTCCCATTTGAACTTCCAGATTTCTCAATGATGATACTTGACTCTATATCAAAGTATCCTGGCTCTTTAGCCTCACTTCATTCTTAGTCATGGATTCTTTCATCAAATCGTCCATGGTCTTCTCAGGTTTAGGGGTAGTGCCTCCAAACTTTACTGCTGATTAGCTGATTGCTGGTTATAACCCCCGTTGTTATAAGAGTTATGTTGCTCCCTTGCTGCAACATTTTGATTTCCTTGCCCAGACTAGGAGAAATTTGGATGATTTCTCCACCCTATGTTGTAGGTATTGGAATAAGGGTTATTATTACCCTAATAATGTTGGTTCCTGTTCCCCATATAACATATTGAAGCTGGATTCGATGGGCATTCCTCAAACTGATGTCCTTCTCCACAGTAAATACAACTCAAAGTAGCTAAAGGTTCCGTGGGCACTGATGTAACCATCACTTAACTTGTATTCTTTTTAATATTCTTCATTGTTGCTCCTAAGTCTTCCATCTGTGTTGTTAGAGCCTTCATAGGGTCTAATCTCCAACACCCCTGCCACCTTTGGAGTAGAAATAGTTGCTGCTCTTGAATTGCACCAGAATTAATTGTTGGCAGCCACCTTGTCCAAGATTTCACAAGCTTCATTATATGTCTTATCCAGCAAAGCTCCTCCTGCAGTTGCATCAATCACCATCCTTGAATTCCCACTCAAACCATTATAGAAGATTTCTATCTATATGCAGTAAGCTATTCCATGATTGGGGCATCTTCTCAACAACTCCTTATATCTTTCACATGCCTTACTTACTGTTCATCCTCCTGCTCAAAAGCCATAATTGCATTTCTGCAATGAGCATTCCAAGTTGGAGAGAAGTATTTCAGAAGAAAAGTCTATGCCAATTCATTCCAAGTTGTTACAGATCCTGGTGGTAAGTTAGTGAGCCAAGTCTTAGCACTGTCCCTCAAAGAAAAAGGAAACAGCCACATTCTCAGAGCTTCAGGTGCTACTCCTTGCAGCTTAAAACTATCACAGATCTCCAGAAAGGATCTCAGATGCAGATGTGGGTCTTCTGTAGCTTGTCCACCATACTGCCCCAAACTTTGCAACATTTGGAACATCACTAGTTTCAGCTCAAAGTGTTGTGCCTGGACTTCGGGTCTGACAAACCCTAGATCCAATTCAGTGAACCTAGGTGCCATATATTGTCTGATAACTAGATTTTTATAATCAGCAAGATTTACTATATCCCTGGGTTGCTCATTCCCATGTCCTGCTCCTTCAGGATTAGCTTCTGCCATCTTTTTCGCTTTATGTTTTCTCATGTTTCTTCTAAAAGTTCGTTCAATCTCCGGATCAAATGAAAATAGTTCTTTCTCAATCTGTTCACTCATAAACTATTTACCCCCTGCATGAAGAAAATGTTTAGTTTCCAATAGCGTCAGGTCAGAAAATATTAAAATACTCATGCAATTCAATAGCATTCAGACTTAAACTTAACACTCCACATCAACGACGCCAAAAACTTATTGTGTCCTATATTGTAAGTACAGAACTATGCACAAGTGCACGCAATCTACAAAGTAATATAGTCCTAAAGACCAGATATCGAACCCTAGAGAATGTAAGTCAAACCGTGCACACAGAATTACTTGCAAATAAGGTGGGTATTTCTATTAACTTCTACTCAAAACATTAGTAAGCATAAACAATAATTCCAAATAGTGCTAACACTAATAATATATCTTCCTGCCACAAACTAATCATATAAACTCCAAAGATTTATCACAATGGTAAGAGATACACTCGGGTCATGGAGATTATCACTTTCACTATCCTATATGCTTAAGCTTATGTCTCGCTTTCCTCTGAGTCTTAGTTACTTCAAGACTATGCCTAGAAAGTTTCCACTCTACTAGATCTACACTATCCTATTGTGCATCATATTCCTATATTTTCCACAATATTCAGATGAAGTGATTTCAGATTTGGGTTCTCTTTAAGTTACACTCCTCTCATATGCCTATGTGAGTAACACAAGTGTCTATGATTTCCTCTACCTATTTCTCCTTCCGGTCTCCATAGGTGAGATTTTTCTATTCACTTCCGTTCTCAATAGATCAAACAAACTTGAACCATAAACAAACTCAAATTTCCACGAAACATAAATTTAATATATAATCAAGTTCAAGCAATTACTCCACAACCCAAGTGTAGTGTAGTTTAGTTCATACTTGCGCAACAAACAAAACAAAGCTTGGAATCATTTACCATAATTACAAACTCAAACAGAAACTAAAATAAAAGTTATCTCGTGTTGATCGTTGAACAACCGAAAGCTTTTCTTCCACTCCAAGCTGCTCTCCCTCGTGTGTTCTTGTGTCTCGTAAAATGTTTTCTACTCCTCTTGATATTTGCCATCCTCTTTTCATCTCCACCTTTGATTTTCCTCCTCTACTCAGATTCTTCCACGTGTAGCCATTTTTCATCACCCTTCAGACAGTGATTCAGCTTATTTTTTGACACCTGTCCCTACAAAGGACAAGATCCAAAAAGTTGTTTGATCCTTGTCTTCAAGTGGTCCCGGAAAGAGAAGCTTCTTCATTCTAGTTCCATAAGCTTCATTCTAGCCAAAATGCAGCTAGTAAGCTCTAGCATTCCAAACCTGATAAAAAACTTCACAAAAACTTACAAAAACTTATTAAAAACTAAAATGACCAAAATAAAATGTGAATAACGTAAAGTTCTAAATAAGATCACAAAAGACCCTAAATGAAGACATTCTTATTTGAAACAACATCTAAAACAAGTTAGAAAAGAGTAAAAGATAACTTTTTATGAAAGTTATCAACCTAAAATTGATCGGGTTCTCAACAAGTAATTTCTTTATTTTGTAGGAACAGGGTCCAGTAAGAAGAACATCGAAGAAATTGAAAGAGTGGATCCTAGACAGCGGATGCTCAGGTCACATGACGGGAGATGAAGACATATTCACTGATCTTCAGACGATCATAGGGTCTTCATTTTCCTTCGGTGACAACTCAAAGGCTAGAGTAATCAGAAGAGGGTGCATCGAGCAAAATGGAATGCGCATCATCAATGTGGCCTTAGTCGACAGCCTTAAGCATAATCTACTGAGCATCAGCCAGCTAAGTAAAAATGGATATATTGTTTCTTTCTTTGGTACAGGTTGCGAGATTGCTGACAAAACCACTGGAGATGTAAAGCTTAGAGGAGTCAGGAAAGGGGGACTCTGCGTTGTAGATTGGCAAAGTGGTCAACAAGCTTAATGATTCGCCGCGTTCAACAAAGAAGAAACTAACTGGCTATGTCATGAAAGTCTAACACACTTAAACTTAAAAACTATCAATTATATAGCCAAAAATAACATTGTTACAGGACTGCCCAAACAAACCTTCAAGATGAGAGGAGTTTGCAGAGCTTGTTAATAAGGAAAACTAGCAAAGGCGTCCCTCAAGTCTAATCCAGAAAATGCCACATCAAACAGAATCCTTGAGCTGCTGCACATGGATTTATTTAGCCCTGTGACTCCACCCACTATAGGTAACAAACATTATACATTAGTCGCTATTGATGATTATTCCAGGTACACGTGGGTGAGACTGCTGAAAAGCAAAAATGAAGTCAAGATAGTCCTACCGGAGCTGATTGTTTGAGTACAAAATGATAAAGAGCTCATTCTGAAGAGGATAAGGTCCAACAATGGTACGGAATTCTGTAACAGAGCAATAATAGACTTCTGCGCCGATGCTGGGATAGGGCCTGAAATGTCCACTGCAAGAACACCTCAGCAAAATGACTTGGCAGAATGAAGGAATATGACTCTAAATGAGGTTGTGCAAACAATTCTTTCCGATATAGATCTAGGACAGAGATATTGGGGAGAATCTGTAATTAATGCATGCTATACGCCAAACCGAAGTGGCTTGAATCTCCGATTCAACAAGAAGCCCTATGAAATTTATCATGGTCATAAGTCTTCTTTAGCTCATCTTCGTGCTTTTGGTTCACCATGTTATATCCATAACAATGGGAAGTCAAAGTTAAGTGCCTTCTCTCCCAAAGCTGATGAAGGAGTGTTCCTAAGATATGGGCATTCATCTCACAAAGGGTATAGAGTACTTAACAAGACCACCAAGCTTGTGTAGATAATATGCAATGTTATTTTTTATGAAGCTATTTAGTGAAATGGACTATGAAAGATCAGAAAGATGAAATTCATGAAACCAATAATGTCAATGGTCAATCGGGCTCGAATACTTCCAAAGTTGAACCAATTGATCCAACTAGGTTAGTGAGTGAATCTGTATCTATTCTAGAGACCTCGACTGACTAACAAGAAGCTGAGATGGCCGATGATGCAACTGGTAATGCTGAGGCCACACTAAATCCTCTCAAGGAGATCACATGTCAAGGGGGAACTCAAGGAGGAGAAACTGCTCAGTTAAACGAAGACGTTGCTGAGATTCCCCGAAATCGCGAGAGGATAGCTGAAGACAACACTGTTGAAGACAATCAGGAACAAACTGCTGATAGAAGAAATATCACTCAAGAAAATGCAAGTTCAGCAAACAACCATTCAGCAAAAGACAACCCAGCAAGTTTAGCTGAAAGCCTAAGCAACCTACAACTTGTTGGCGTACCTGTTTCAAAAAGCAGATTTAGAGCATCGAGCAATCAAAATATTCCAGTCTCGGAGCTGCACAAACCTAAATGGCTGCTGAGAGATCATCCTTCAGAAGAAATATTAGGAGAACTTGTTGAACCAATACGAACTAGACACAACGCAATGCTAACCTGTTATATATCTCAGGAGGAGCCTACCAAAGTTTCCGATCGCTTAAATCCGCTGATTGGATCAACGCAATGCAGGAAACATTATCAAAATTCATGCAGAATCACATTTGGGATCTCGTAGATCAACTAACATATCAATCGGTGATAGACACCAAATGGGTATTCAAGAACAAGTGCGACGAGAATGGAATCATCGTCCGTAACAAAGCAAGGCTTGTAGCTAAAGGATACTCTCAATGCAAAGTAATTGACTTCGATGAAACATTAACTTCAGAAGCCTGACTAGAAGCAATCAAGTTATTCCTTGCATATGCTGGTCACCATGGTTTCACTAATTTTCAGATGGACGTCAAGAGTGCATTTCAGAATGGTGAACTAAAGGAGGAATTCTACGTGGAGCAACCTCCGGGTTTTGAGCAAGGAAACTAGGTTTACAGGTTGAGAAAAGCTTTGTATGGTCTGAAGCAAGCCCCAAGAGCTTGGTACAAAACATTGTCACAGTTTTTGTTGAAGAATGGATTTAGGAAGGGAAAGATAGATCGAACACTCTTCTTGATCAAAGATGCTGAAGACATACTGCTCGTCCAAATCTATGTGGATGTTATTATTTTGGATCTAAGAGTCTACCCTATGTTAAAATTTTGCTCAGCTTATGCAGACTAATTTTCAGATGAGCATGATGGGAAAGATGTCATATTTCTTAGGCCTACAAGTTCTGCAATCCAGCGATGGGATCTTCATTCACCAGAAGAAGTACACAAAAGATCTCATCAGCAAATTATGTCCAGAAAAGACAAAGACCCTACGGATTCCCATGAGCACAACATGCTAAATCTCAATGGACGAAGAAGGAGAATCCGTGGACCCAACAACATACAGAGGTATTATTGGTTCCTTACTATATCTAACAGCCAGCAGGCCAGATATTTTGTATGTTGTAGGCGTATGTGCTAGATATTAAGAAAATCCAAAGAAATCGTGATAAGCTCGGATTTTAACTCACTTATCTGTATTGCTTTCAAATGTTTTAATTAGTTTTATTGAGTTTATATATATTTTTTGAGCATGAGTATATTTTAGGGGGTATTATGCTTGTCATGGTGTATAGGTTTTAGGCCAAATTCATTGAAAACTCGTACCGAAAGTAGTTGATGTTCAAGGAAATAGTCACGAATTCTTCCACACATGAAATCTGAGCTAATGGGTCATGGAATTGGAAAGATCTTTGAGTTATCTTTCCAATGCAACTGTAATCGGGTCAATCGGAGTTCGGGAGCAAAATTTATGGCCAAAATCGTGAGACTGCGCAAAAGGATCAAAAGGGGGAAAAGGTCTCTGTCTCAATCAACGTGAAGGCCACGTCGACTGACGCAAGCTTCGTGTTGACCGACACAAATCCAGAAAAAGGAAAATTTGAGATTTTTATGGTTAAACCATATTTTTGGCCCTGGATCCCAAATTATGCAACTCTACCTCTATAAATACTTGTTTTGCTCGAGTTTTGAGAGTTCTTCTCTTTGGAGAGTTGGGGTTTTTGAAGTTTTAATTATTTTGGAGAGGATTCAACTTTACTTTTTATTGTAAGTTACATTATGCAATTTAATAATATGTTTCTTTGATTTCTATTCATCATGAGTGGCTAGAAATCCTAGCGGGTTCTGGGGCTATGTGTAATTAATCATGTTTGCATGTTAGATTAATCAACTGAAATTGTATGGTTTCAATTCCTGATTTAATTGATAGAACTTAGAATTGAAGATGGACCGAGAGATGAATTTGATTCTATATTCCTAGTCGTTAATTGAAAGACCGAGAGGAGAAAATTAATAACAGGAAGAGGAATTTAATATGAATGGTTTTCTGTCTAAAAAGGAAGAATAGTTAATTTGTAGGGATTAAATTTTATATTTTTGTTGGGGATGATTATTTTTATGTACTTGAGGCCAACGAAGCATATACAATTACATGATAGTAACCTAGGTTAAAATTGTCCAACCAAGAAATTTAAATACTTTATTTGATTTCCCACCATGATGAGTTGATTGATTTGGCAAGTAATCTGATTGGTTATTTGCCCTAGAATCTGTGTTCTTTAATTTATGTTTTCAAAACCCTTTAATTTATGTCTTGTCATCTTTAAATTTCAAAACCAAAACCCAAATTTATGTTTACTGAAACAATAAATCTTCAAACTGTTGTTAGTGTATGAGATAATTTCATTGCACAATTCCTCTGGGTTCGACTACCTTTGAGTATTTTATAAATTTATTTGCCACTGTATTTGCAATTAATCTGCGAATTTTGCAGTGATCAAATTAACGTCGTTGCCAGGGAATTGTTAGATTTTATCTTATTACTATTTTGTTAGAAGATTAATTAGATTGAGTTTTTCATTTTATTTTATTTTATTTTATTTCTCTGTTCGTGTGCGTGAGTTAATGTTGGTTTTTGCCTTTTGTTTCAACAGACGCACATGCCGCATCAGTCGATGCAAAAAACTTTTCGCATCGGTCGACGTAGATTTGATTTTTCCATTTTCTCTGTTTTCTCAAGTCTTGCATGAACACGAGGGCTCAAGGAAAACCACTTAGAGTCTTTGATTCGGAAATCGAGGCCACAGTCCGAAGAAGGAAAAACAAGGAAAAGCAAATCACAATCACTGAGATACTGCACAACTGGAATGAGGAAGATGATCATGATATGCCACCTTTGGAGGACCCCAGAAACCCAAATTTCAACAGGGAGTGCCCTACTGCTGGTCCAAGAGATGAATCAGATGCGGGAATTAGTCGAGCAGCTGATGGTCGAACAGCTGATGGTGGAAAGGGAAGCAGAGAGAGCTGAGGCTGCAAGGTGAGACAAAGAAAGAGAGCAAGAAAGGCAGCGCCGATAGGACTCCGACGATGAGGACCCGAATGACATGGCAAGGAAGCACAGACCGCAGCCCGGTAATGAGGGTGTTGGTCCCGAAATATCAGAGTCGTCGTGTTGGAATCTTAACCCGAAATGCAGCGGAATATAACAAAGTCACTTGCACTTAATATCGTTATAAGCAAAATGTTTTCTTAGCTCAAGTTGTTACTTAGGTTTGTTTACAGATATACTCTAGCAACTCTGTTGCTAGGTTTTAAATCAAGCTTTGAACAGATAATCAATAAGACAGTAAACAAAGCAGTAAATGAACACAAGATTTATAGTGGTTCGATCAAATAGATCTACATCCACTCCTTAGCCGTAACGCTAAGAATTTCACTAGAAAAGTATACAGAGTACAAGGAATCGCCTTTCCAGTTAAGTAGGCAGTGAGCTTTCGGCCTGGCTACTTGACAGCTATCCTCCGTGAATCTGAACTTCTCCAAACACAGCTCCGGGCAAGTCAAGGGCACACCTTCGTAAAACTTGTCCTTTGCTATCGAGACGTATAGTTTGCCTCTGAACTTAGAAATTCTGCGGCTAATGCCCGTGTGAGTCACAATCTTTCAAGAGTGACTGTTGGATTCTTTTCTGAAAGAAATGAATCCCAATGATTGAGATATCCTTGAATGCAATCAGGAATATCTTCAATGGAGTGTCAGTACTTCAATGAATGACACCACAGGTTGTTGAGAGTCTTCAGATAGACTTTAAGATGGCTCTCAACTGACTACTTTTAAGGATCACTTTATCAAGAGAATCTTTAGCTTGAGCGTTCGTGAAAGAGTGAAGTGATAAGAGCACTTGTAGATTGTAAAAGCAGCTGTTTATCCAGTTCTTGAATCTGCCTTTTATATTTGGAGATTCAAAACTTTGAATCTCCATACCCGTTAGACACAACGGCTTCTTTCTCCAAGAATGGATTAAACTGATAGAACGCCTTTCTGAGTAGAGATGTACTTCTCATACAACTTAGGGAAAGTCTTGTCCCTTGTGCGTCCTTTTTTGTCAGAGTCGCAGTTTGGCTTCAACGTTGCTAAAGGTATATTCCTTGAGATCATTTGACTTGTGTTATTTGTGATTCTTCATTGATTGCTGAAAAGTCCGAATGCTGATTTCTCAGCATTCTAGCAAACCTTCAACCAAATGCTAGCGCTCTTGTTCACCAGCTTCTCTAGCAGTCTGTGAGTTTGACGCTGAAGTCATCTTATCTTTTCTGCTAGGGATTCTTCATAGCACACTAGTCTATTACAACTCGATGTTCAACTTATACAGGACTTTTACTAGTTGTGTTAAACTTTCTAGATTTCAGCAAATGATCGACCATCTAAGTAAGGTTTGATCCAACAAAACCTTTTACAAATAAGTCCTAATAGAGAAGATTTTAGGGATAATTCCCAACAATTTCCCCCTTTTTGGTGCGATCAAAGCTTACTATCATTTGCTGACCCGAGTGGAAGATGTCTGTGTTTTACAATTTTATGTTATTCTATCTATCACAGAGTTTTTCCAACTAGGTTCAAGCAATAGGAATGATTGTAGTAAAATTCCCCCTCAAGAGTTGCTGGGAAATATTTCTCGATTAAAAATTTGTAACAATATGCTAGATTTTCTAGCATTCGTTAAATCAACAATCATTCATATTCATCAATCAACATATAATCGTCATGTCCACATGCAAATTTGTTGAATACACCAGAGGTGTGGATCAACTATAGCACACCAGCAAAATTCAGAAGTGGACAAAGAGATTTTGTCAAAATCTGATCCAATTTTATATATGATATAGCACGTTTCAGTACAAATTGGATACAGAGAAAATAAAAGAAATTGACCTTGTCGTTCATGATTCGGGCGCTGGCTTTTCTTTTTCATTGTCTGCTGATTTAATCTTCTGAATGTCCGCAAACTTCTCCATAGTGAACTTCATGAAATTCTCCAGAAGAATTGCTTCTGATTCTCTTTCTGCAGCCTCACGCTCCAGTTCTTTGGCCAACTTCTCTTGTTCCATTGCAATCTTTTGCAATTGAGATTCATGTTCAATTTTCTGTAGTTCTAGTTTGGCTTCATGTTCCTTTCTTTGTAGCTCAAGTTTAGCTTCGAGTTCTTTTTGTTTCAATTCTTGTTTTGCTGCTTCTTCTTTTCTCTTTCTTTCCTGTTCCTTGTTGCTGCTTCCTGTTTCTCTTTCTTTCTTCTTTCACGGTCAGCTTTTCTTCTTTCTTCCCCCTCTTTGATTGCAGCCAAAAGAGTTGTACCATAGGCCACAACCATTTCTTCTGCGTGAGTCCTGGTGTCTGCTATGTCTTTTCGAACAACTTCAAGACCTGCCCTGTTCTCAGAAATAGCTAGCTTGTTTTCAGCAGCCTCCGTTCGTACATGAGATACATTGCTCCGTATCTCATCAACTTCGCTTCTTAGATGGCTGGTTGCTACTTCTATTCTTTCATCAACGGCTGTTTGCAGATAAGAGTGGAAGGCTTCAGCTATGTCGGAAGTTAATGTGAAGGGCATTGGCAGAGATGTTATGGGAGAGGCATTGAAGGATGTAGTCATGACGAGGTCTTGACTCGATTGTGTATTTGACGGTTGTTCATGACTGAGATTTGCAGCAAGATACTCTTGGTATCGTATTTCCTCGAGCAGTATCCGTCGTGCTGCATTTAGAACTTGTGCAGTCTCCTGGATAGATCCAGCTTCAGCTTTCTGAGCTTCCTTAATGACAGTCTGAACATCAATGTCCAGAAACTTAACCAACATGTTATCGAATCTCAGAGCGGCACGTTCAGTGGCTAGGGCCTTCGCTCGAGCCTTTCTACGCTCCTCTTGTTGTGAGTCATGCTCCAATCGACGTTTCTCATATGCAACTACAGCTTTTGCCTGTCGTTTGGATAATTCAATTCTAGCATCAGAGTATCCATCCGGTACGAAGGTAGACTTGGGTAATCCTGCAGTGTTTGAGATGAGACGGTGTTCTCGGATGGCTTGAAGTCTGCACATCACTTGTTTATCCGAGAATTGTTTCATCCCTGGGACTTGATCAATCCAATCAAAACACCAACGTTCTTCATATCTCCAGAAGTTTAATCCTTTAGCTGCGATACAGAGCATCCTTTCTTCAAAGCAGAGTTGATGCATGATATAATCAAACTTCTTCCATCGACGGAACTCTTCTGCTAATAGGCGTCCTTCTGGTATGGATTCATCCAATGCACTGTGGAATAGATCTGCTATGGCTCTCTCTGTTTCAGATTCAACGAACTGCTCTATTTCTTCAGCCATAGGTCCTAGATCAGAATTAGGTGCATCTTCGGGATGAACCTTTGCACACCATTGGCTAATTCTTCGGAGTCCATAACAATGTCCTGGCAGCCCATGGAATGGTACTCGAAGAACAGCTTCGGATCCTGAGGTTTCTTTTCTCAAGAATTTTGCATTGTAAATGTCTTCAGTTTCTCCATCGGAATCAGATTCAGAGAGGCAGGATGATCCATGTTCCGATAAGTGAGAGTCATTTTCATGTGGTTGATGTGTTCCAATGCCTTGTTGATCTGCAGGAGATTCATGACCAAGGAACGTTTCCTTCGAATGTTCCTCAATGTGTGTCTGTATAGGCACTTCTGTTATCACTTCATCTCGAATCCCACTGGATTCACCCGCAGTTCTTCTGTGATACTTTTTCTTTGGGAAGTGGGTTTCATTGAAGGCTCCAGATGCTAGCCTTTTTGAGAATTTCGTATCTGATAATTCCTCTTCTTCAAATATGATCTGCTGATCAGGAGATAGATGTGGAATCGATTCTTCTGCCATGTCAGCCTTTCCTTTTCCTTTCATCACCGCTTCTTCATGCAAATCTCCTGCGGTATCCACAATGATGTTATCGTCTGCTGTATCTGTTATTTCTTCTTTTTCTGCTGGAATGTGACTTTCGCCAGCATTGCCTTCTTTGCTTGCTTCTTCAGCAGCTTTCTTTTGTGCCCTGAATTCTTCAGCAGCTGATTTGATACGTTTGAATTGTCTGCCTCTATTTTCGAATGTCAAATTAGTGATGAACTTTTGATACGCTCTCTTCTCAATTTCCTTTAGGTTAGTCAAGCGTTTCCTCTTTGCTTTCCTTGTTTCCTTACTTTGTTCTTCTGCAGGTCTGAGAGACTTAGAAATGTAGTCTGAGTCAGAGGTATTAGCCGAATTGGTCTGGGTAGATGTCTTCTCTTCTGTAAGCTCACTAGCAACAATTCTAGTAGACTTGTCTTCTCCCTCCGCCTTATCCCTTTCTTCCTTGTCAGTCAGAAGTTCCAATCTTCTTCTGGTCTTCTTCTTTGCTATTACTGCTGGTGGCTTCGTAGCAGCTCTCTTTGGTGATGGAATCGGTACTGCCAAAGTGCCGATGGTAGGTGGTTGTTGTGCTGCTTCTTTAGAGGTCATGATTTTGTTGATCTGATCAACTGGGAGATTTCCTAACTTTTCAATCTCCTCGAGATTTTGGAAGCATTGATCCGTTTCTGCATTCTTCTTCAGCACTTGTAATTCTTCTTCAGAAATAGGAATGGAGTGTTGGAGAGTGACTTCTACCAAACTTGCTTCATCTGGTTCCTCTGGGGAAGTAGGCTTATTCTTGTCTACGTTAGATTTCCCTTTCAGCTTCCTAGGATTTCTGACATTGACTGCCTTAGGCTTGCGACGTGTTATCGGAATGTAGTCGGTAGAGAGAAGTTCAACTCCTTGATCTACTCCTTTGTTAGTAAACAGTATCTCCAACAGTTTACTAATCTTCAGTCCGAAGTTGACATTGGATGAGAATGTTCCATCTATTTCCATGTGAGCATTTTTCTTGGCATGCTCTGCCCAGCGTTCAAAAATAAATTCAGCCCAATTTCCCTTAACATTGTCTTGTAATGCCATCATCACGGCATACTTTTTAGCAGAGAGCTCCGCATACGATCCAGCATCACACTGGAGCATTTTGATTACAATCTCTGCAAGGAGTTTGTACTCCTCTGTTAAGGTATTAATGGAGGTGTTAGGTTTAAATATTCGCTTCTTCTCTTCTGGCTTCTTCCAAAGGTTCCACCTTCTTTCTATTTCGGCTGTATCAGTGATTTTATACTGAGAGATTTTGGTTCCATAGTTACGAAGACCAAAAGTGCGAGCAAGTAAATCAGCACTTACTTCTATGATGTTTCCATAGACACAAGTTTTGAATGATTTCTGATCATCACTCATAACAGCCTTAGCATAAAATTCGAAAACCATATGCGGATGAAAGCTATCAGGTTCAGCAGTGAGATACTTTACCAGCAGTTCGGAATCAAGAAGATCCAAAATCCATTTAGGAAATTGTTTGATGGCGAGCGGCATGTACAGAATTCTGTCCTTCATAATCTGAGCAACTCGTCGCCGTTCTCCCGAGTGCGTGGACAGCTTCTTCTGTCTGGCCATGGTTACTAATGTATAGTAAGGGATGGACTCATCAATGTCCTCCTTCTTCTCAATACCGGTGAACTCTGGTGCATGTCGAACATGCAGGGGCGAGCAAGCGGTTGAGGGATACATAAATGAAGCCGGTTGGAGATTAACAGTCTCAAGATTCTCAGATGAATCTGTATTTTGATGTGAGGAGTTGGGAGAATCTTAATTTGAGGCCATGGTTGAGTAGGGTTTTCGGAAGATTTTGAGAGGGTTTTTCAGGAATGGGGATGAGTGAGTATCTGAGGGCAAAGATTGAAGAGATTCGAAATCTGATGAAGGTGTAAAGGATTTCGAAGTAAGTGAAGAAATCAACGGCGTAGATTGAGTTTATTTTGAATTTCAATCGACGGTTCGGGTTGAGAGTTAGATCGTGAGTAGAGTCATATCACTTGGTGCTCGAGTGTGAATGACGTGGCACAGCCTCACTTGTTGCCCTAGTCTGAATGCATTAAATGTTTTACCAGAGCGAAACGCAAACGTCCCATGTCTGATTTGAAAACTTCAGCAGTCGTTTATGGTAGAGGTAAACAAATGTTACCACGTATTGCATGGTGTCATCATTATAATCTCGGCATTGCTTTTTATGTAAGATTATAAATTTTTTGATTTGACCTTCGCAGTGATGAATTATCTCACTTCTTCTTGGTGACTCTTCAACTTCAGCAGCGAATAGTGACCAATGCCTTCTATAAATAGCATAGTATTGCGATGTAGTGGCTACTTCTTCTTGTGACTCTTGCTCTTCTTCTCACAAATTTCCATCCATTCGAAAATATGGAGCAGAATCAATCTCTCTATGTTCTACGACATAGAATTCTCTGTGATGCTGGTCTATATGAGGAATACGAAGTAGATTATCACATAGCAGAGTGGGTGATGTCCAGTCTCCAAGCTTGTGGTTTGGCTAGGTTTATCTCTTTGACGCCTCATACTTTTCAAAGAGAGCATCTGCAGTTCTTCTTCCAGCAGAGTCAGCCAATTGGAGACTCTATTGTAGGTGTCTTCAGAAACCATTTGGAGAGGTGGAATGTTGAGACTTTTGCTTCAGAGTTTGGCCTTCCGAGGAGTCCAAATTCTGTGTTGGAGTATCGCAGCAATGAGATTGCCCCAAAATGGTCTTCCTGGATGAGGTGGAGGCGATTTGCTGATCTGGAATTTTCGCCTACCCCTTCAGCATATGGATTACTTCCTCGTTATCAAGTCCTCTTCAAGATCGTATGTGGGATGATCGTGGGAGTGAATCCAGATGACATGATTTTCTCTCGCGAAGTGTGGAAAGTCATGATGGTGATTGACGATCGGGCAGAGGTAGATTGGGCGTCGTTTGTCTTTCAGAGGGTTCGGCAAAGTGTTCAGCAGTTCCCGCAACTTCATCTTCCTTACGGGATGCCTCTGAGTTGGCTGCTTGAACAGAGATTCAGCGATCTCACTTTAGGACCCTCAAATCTCCGTGGAATAGACTTTTATCCTTTTGTACCGTTCTCGCCTTTTGATTGAGTCTGTTGTTGTAGATGTTTTTGATGATGTATATAAGATAATGTCGTTTCGATCTTGACAAACTTATATAAATACATTCAATATTTAAACATCTTCTTCATAGTTGTCCTGACGATCAATTGCTTGATAACCTTGCTAAAATTATAGTAGAGTGATGGTTGGTAGCAGAGTGTCCTTCCTTTAGCAGGGATATTAAGTCTAGCATAAAAACCAATTTCCAGCATAGACCTTATTTCAATAGCAGAGATTCTATTTTCTAGCAGAGGCCTTGTCTCAAGAAGAGACTTCAACGCTAGCGTAGATCTCATTTCCTAGCAGATGCTTTTATCTCTAGCAAATGCTTTTCCTTTTCTAGCAGGGATTGCATCCGCTAGTAATTCTCTTTATCTGTAGCAGAGATTGCACTTGCTAGCAGATGCCTTTTTCTTTAGCAAAGATTACATTTCTAGCTGATGCCTTAACTTTAGCAGAGTTTTCATCTCTAGCAGAAATTGTATTCGCTAGCAGATGCCTTAACTCTAGCAAAGCTTTCATCTCTAGCAGATTAATCGACTATGTCGATTGCGTATTCCAAGAATTAAATTGACCAATCCGTCGTGGCGTCTGTCTATTCGTAGGATGACAGATCGATAATAATTCTGGTAGGTTGAATCTGATCAATTCTGTCGAGATTAGATAAGATATTTCCTTTATAAATACCCTGTTGTAAGTGTCCTCGTTGACACAATAACCCTTTTCTTGAAACAAAAAAAAAATTCACGAAACAAAATGGATTCACAAGGTCAATCTCTTGAATTGCGCCGAAATCAGATCCTTCACGAGGGTGGGTTGAACTCTTTATACGACAATACTCCGAGAGTGGTAGAGATGATCATGTCAAGGTTAAATCGTAGTGGATTAACCCAATTTGTTACTGCTACTCCAAAACATTTCCAAGGCGACATTCTTCGAGAGTTCATAGAGAGTTGTTCTGTAGAGGAAGATGGTATCTATGGTTTCTTCCTCGGCAAACTCATCTATTGGTCACCGGACATCTTTTCTCGTCGATTTGGTCTTCCCAGAGGCCCTGGTTCCGTCTTCAGCCATCGTGTGACAGATATTGCCCCTGAGTGGTCGGCGTGGCATAAATGGAGACGTCTTCCATCGTCGGAATTTTCCTTGTTGGTCTCTGCATATGATCTGCGCACTCCTTACTGGGTGCTCTATCGTGTAGCCAACAATATGTTGATGGGAGAGTGCTGTGACGATACATTCTTTTCAAAGGAAACATGGCTGTTAATGATGGCAATTGATGATGGAGCCGATGTAGATTGGGCGAAGTACATCTATGACAGCGTTCGAGATTGCGTTGAATATTATCCTGCCGTGCCTCTACTCAACGGGATGCAACTTAGTTGGTTGTTAGAGCAGAGCTTCCCTCAATTAGCAGAGGGGCCATCGAATCTTGTAACTGCGGACTTCTTTCCGTTTAAGCCTTCTTCCTTTTAGGATCTTGAATGTAGTTTTGTCCTCAAATCTCCCCTATTCCTTGTAATGACATCGTGTTGATGAATAAAAAGATGTATTGAATCTCTACACCTTTTTTGTCGTCTCTGTTGTGCTAGCATACGTGTCTCAGCAGCTTGAGTTGTCTGATATGAATTTCTATTATCCACAAACGATCATCAAGTGTTATCATTTAAGATGGTAGATGTCTGTCTGAATCAAAAGATTTGCACTATCCTTTGTTATCCTCTTTAAGCTTTCGTGAAATAGAGCGTCAGAAAATCCATGTAGAACGATTTGCCGTAAATAGCTTTATCATAACAGGTGGCGCTTCCCCCTTTATCGAGACTCTTCGACTTTTGCTCTTCTGGATTTGATAAGACATTTTGAAATAGCGTTCACTCTGTGAATAGATCCATGATCTGGCTATAAATAACATCACACTTAATCTTCCTAAACTTCATCTTTCATTTAGCCTCCTTGAGCTTCATCTTCTCCTCTTCCTTTAATATACCGTTGTCTTCTCTATTTGCTCCAAAAATGCATAACATTACAAGAGCTCCTAGTGATCTGTCTATCACTCGCAACCAGATTCTTCATGAATCAGGTTGTACTTTGAATACGGTAGCAATTGTCGTGTTCCTAACTTTGTGATGGGGGCTCTTCATGAGAGTTCCCTGACCCAATTTTTAACGACTATGCCGTCAAAATTTCAGAAACAAGCTCTTCAGAGTTTTATCTTTAGGAGTAAAACTGATGATAATGCTATCTGGAGTTGCTTTGATGATGAGGTGGTCTGCTGGACTCCGGCCCTGTTTTCTCAGAAATTTGGCCTTCCACGAGGTCCAGTTCGTGTTATGGACGTTTTCCACCATCTGACTGCTCCAGAGGTCCGTTACTGGAATGAGTGGAGACAGTCTGCTGACTACGAGTCATCTCCTTCGTGTTTCCATTTGAAGGAGGAATACAGGGTCATCTTCGACGTTGTGAGCAATGTCACCTTTGGCGTTCCTGCTGAGAATTACGTGATGAATCAGAGGATTTGGAGACCCATGATGGCTATTGACGCGGAGAGGAAGGATGTTGACTGGGCCGAATTCTTCTTCGACGGAGTGAGAAGATGCATCGATCTTTTTCCTCAGATTCCTCTACCAACTGGCATGCAGCTTAGTTGGTTGCTTGAGCAGTCATTCCCTCGTCTGGTCTCTGAAGGAATTCCTTTGATGGGTTATGACTTCTATCCCTTGAGAGCTCATTTCCCGAATTGTGGTTAAGGAATGCTCTAAATTCTCCTTCCTTGTTGCCGTCATAGAACTCGTAGTTAGCTTTTTGGCAGAAATGTTGTGTTTGATAATGTGGTAGCTCTTTTCTTGTACCTTCAGTGTTTGTAGTCCAAAGTATGATAATGAACATCCATCTTTCAGAAATATTCTTATAGATAGAATGAGAGCTAGGACTCATTCATCCACTTCAACATAAAACTCCATGAAACTCAAGTTCAAGTATAATAATTTTTAAACTCGGTTTTCCGGAAGTGATGACAATAGAGTCTGAATACTGTAGACTCCTGATAAGTGATAAAATGAAATAATGTGAGTCTGATCATAGCGAATCACTATCCCTGAAGGAGTTATTGTGATTCTCGAGCCATGCGCTAGATTAGACCTGTGACTTCCTATCGTCACAACGCTTTTCATTTCGAGGCAACGATTGAGTTTCCAGTGTTGTGAATCATCACATTCCTGTTCTCAATGGATCAGTTCGTCATTAATGCGGTGGTTGTCATTCGTCTATAAGTAGACGCTTCAGACTCTCTTGCTTCATCTCAATCAGCCTCTTCAAGTGTGTCATACCACGAATCCCCTGCTTCGTCTTGCTCAAATCCAAATACCCCAGTTTCTCCCATGGACCATTTGACTATCAACCGAAATCAAATCTTCTACGAGGCAAACCTTCGTCAGTGCTATGCGAGCGATCCTAGGGTTCCGAATGTGGTGATGCAGAAATTGGTATCGTCGGGGATTGACAAATATGTTACTGTTACTCCTCAACATTTTTATGAAGAGGCGCTTCATAAATTTTTCAGCCAAGAGCAAGTTGAGGGTGACGCTATCTTCGATTTTCTGAACAACCGTTTGGTGAAGTGGAATATTGATTCCTTCGCACGAGACTTTAGCTTACCTCAAGGCAACAGTTCTATCTTCGACTATCGCTCTGGTGATGTGGCACCGGAGTACTCGTGTTGGATGTGTTGGAAGAGAGGACATTGGAGCGAGTTTTCAACCACGGTGTCTCCACTAGGCCTTCGTCCTGAGTACGGTATACTGTACGACATCTGTAACGGAATGATGAACGAAATGTATGCCGACGAGGAGCTGTCTCTCACCAAAGGTGTCTGGCAAGCGATGATGGTAGTCGACGATGGATGGCTCCATGCCAATTGGGCGAAGCTTGTGTTTGACCAGGTGAAGGATGTTGTCAACTGCTGGCCTAACGTTGGGTTGTCAAACGGGATGCAGCTTAGTTGGTTACTGGAGCAAACCTGTCCAGATCTTGCTATTGGCCGCTCAACCCTTCGTCCATCCGACTTTTTCCCAAGGGATCCTCGTACCATGTGATGTCTGTAGCTTATAATCTGAAAATTCTCTTTTTTTTAATGTATGCTCTCCTCCCTTCTCTGCTTTCCATTATATATACCTTTTGTGCAATGTCTTGAGTATGTATTTCAGAAATCATAGAAATCCGTAATAATGATCAAGACAGTTAACCTCCTCTGCAAAATAACCATAAGTGCTCTGCTGAATAATGAGCATCTTTATACTTCGAATATAAAATCTTCATAAAATCCAGAAAGAATGAAAAACAGATTTCATTCATCCAAGGTCTCGTCTAATTCCATAAGTCCCAATTTAATGCATAACTCCTTAAATCTTGATTCTGGAAGCGGTTTTGTAAAGATATCCGCAATTTGATCTTCAGTGCATATATACTTGACGTCAATGTCCTTCTTCTCCTGATGATCTCTGATGAAATGGTGACGAATATCAATGTGCTTTGTTCTTGAGTGATGAACGGGATTCTTTGTAATACACATGGCACTGTTGTTATCACAGTATATTGGCACACATTCAGGAGTAATTCCATAGTCCTCCAACTGTTGTTTTATCCAGATAATCTGTGAACAACAACTAGCAGCCGCCACATACTCTGCTTCTGTGGTCGAAGTGGCAACAGAGTGCTGCTTCTTGCTAAACCAGCTTATGAGCTTGTGTCCCAGAAATTGACACGTGCCACTTGTGCTCTTCCGATCAATCTTGCATCCTCCGTAATCTGAGTTCGAATATCCACTGAGAGAAAGGCTATCGGCTCTAGGATACCAGATTCCTAGTCCTTCTGTGCATTTCAGATAGTGAACAATCCTCTTAGCAGTATCAAAGTGTGTCTTCTTAGGATTGGCTTGATATCTTGCGCATAATCCAACAGCATAGGAGATATCAGGTCTGCTAGCAGTGAGATATAGCAGTGACCCTATGATTCCTCGATACAGAGTAGGATTTATATCTTCGCCTTCTTTCTCCAGAGCAGCAATGCAGGTTGTGCTTATAGGAATTCGTAAACTCTTAGTCTTTTCTGGACAATACTTTGCAATACGATCACGAGTATACTTCTTCTGGTGAATGAAGATTCCCTCTCTGGATTGTTGAACTTGTAATCCAAGGAAATAAGACATTTTTCCCATCATGCTCATTTGAAAGTTGCTGGTCATGAGATCGGAGAATCTATCACATAAATCTTGGTTCTTCGACCCAAAGATTATATCGTCAACATATATTTGAACTAGCAGAATGCTATTTCCATCTTTGATGCGAAAGAGAGTTTGATCTATCCTCCCTTTCTGAAATCCATTGGATAGCAAGAACTTAGATAAGGTTCCATACCAGGCTCTTGGTGCTTGCTTCAGACCATACAGTGCCTTTTTGAGGCTGTATACTTGATTTCCATGTCCAAATCCTGGAGGTTGTTCGACGTAGACTTCCTCCTTGAGTTCTCCATTTAGAAAAGCACTCTTCACATCCATTTGCATTACATCAAACTCGTGATAAGCAGCATATGCTAAGAATAAGCGAATTGCTTCCAGTCTTGCCACTGGGGCAAATGTCTCATCATAGTCAATGCCTTCGCATTGTCTATATCCCTTGGCTACGAGTCTTGCCTTATTTCTTACAACCGTGCCAGACTCATCCTTCTTGTTTTTGAATACCCATTTAGTTCCTATCACACTTTGATGCTCTGGCATGTCTACTAGCTCCCACACATTGTTTCGTGTGAATTCTGCAAGCTCCTCTTGCATAGCATTCACCCAATCAGGATCTAGCAGAGCCTCTTCGACTTTCTTGGGTTCTTCACTTGAAATGTAGCAAGCTAACATTGCATTAGCATTTCCTCGCCTTGTTAATAATGGATCATTAACATTCCCAAGGATTCCTTCTGGTGGATGAGCACGTAACCAAGTAGGTTTAACTTGTGTTAGATTCTCAGCATCTGGTGCTCCTTCTTGATCGTCATCTGCTGTAATATTCCTTTCGTCATTTGTCTGATGCTCAGCATTTGGATTGTCAGCATTTCCTTCGCCATTGTTTGAAACTTCTGTGATAGGCTTTTTATGATTATGAGCATCTTCGGTAGATATTTCAGCAGCTGTCGCCTCAGGAGTGGGAAACTCCGCGGCTGGTAATTCATTAGTGGGTATTTCAACATCTAAATGTTCTGCTCCAGTTTGATCTGCTACGGCCTCCAACGGTGCAGTATTGGTTGTAATTGCATCAGCATCATTTTTAGCATCTCTTGCGGGATCTGGGAATTCCTCGTCGTCCTCATCGTTAATCACTTCTATGATAGTTGATTTGGAAATGATGTGTGTGGGTTTGGCCTCAGCATGATCGTTAGCATCACTGGCCTGGTCAGCAGTTTGATCCCCTGCTGCGTGCGTCTCGTTTGGATTGCAGTCATTCATAGACTTAGTCGGATCAATACTCATATTTTTGAAAGAATTTAAAAGTGTATGATCATTGACATCATTAGTATCATGATTGCCAATCTTTTCTCCTTTACTTTCACTGCGCACTAAAGTAGACTCATCAAAAATAACATTGCATGTTATTTCCACAATGCCAGTAGTCTTATTTAATACCCTATAACCTTTATGAGTGGGATGTCCATAACCAAGGAGTACACCCTCGTCAGATTTAGGTGAAAAGGTATTAAGTTTAGATTTACCGTTATTGTGAATATAACATGTAGAACCGAATGCACGTAGATGAGCTATAGAGGGCTTACGACCATGATACACTTCATAGGGAGTCTTGTTGAATCTGCTCGTGACAGCACTCCTATTCTGTGTGTAGCAGGCCGTCATGACTGCTTCACCCCAGTACTTAGCAGGAAGTTTGGAGTCTGCTAACATTGAGCGAACAGCTTCCTTCAACGTCTGATTCCTCCTTTCTGCTAAACCATTCTGTTGAGGAGTCCTTGCTGTAGATTTTTCTTGTGATATCCCAGCTTCAGCACAGAAATCCATCAGCACTCCATTACAGAATTTTATTCCATTGTCAGATCGAATACGCTTTACAGTAACTTCCTTGCTGTTCTGCTCCTTGAGAATCAATTCGGGCAGAATAAGCTTCACTTCATCCTTTGTCTTCAATAGTCGTACCCACGTGTACCTGGAGAAATCATCAACCACCACTAGTGTATATAGACGTTTACTTACAGTGGATCGTGTGACTGGACCAAAAAGATCCATATGAAGTAATTCCAGAACTCTTTGTGATGTCTCCTTTTCGGGATTCGTTTTGAAGGATGATTTGGTCTGTTTTCCCTGTTGACAAGATTTGCATACTCCTTCTTTGCGAAAGATCTCATTTGGTAGACCTATAACAAGCTTATTTTTGGCAAGATGGTTAATAGTTTTGAAATTTAAATGATTGAACCTCTTATGCCATAGCCATGTTGTTTCCTCCTTATTAAGAGCCAGAAAACAAGAATGTTGTAGGCCGCTTCGCCAATCGACAATATATAATCCACCCTTGCGGATGCCTCGTAATTTTACTTCTCCTGAAATAGCATCAGCAATAGCACAACCAGTATTTTTAAAAGATATGATATACCCATTTTCACATAGTTGGCTTATGCTGAGCAGATTATGCTTCAGGTTGGAGACGAGTGCTACGTTGACGATTCTTAATCCATTCCTTTCAATGCAGCCACGTCCAATAACTTCTCCTTCACTGTTGTCTCCAAACTTGACTTTTGGACCGTTGAACAATCTCCTTATGTCTGAGAACAATTCTTCGTTCCCGGTCATATTAGCAGAGCAACCGCTATCCAGGACCCATTCATTGGATATGCATGTTTCAGTAGCTATGGAGTCCTGTTCCTGCAAACAAATCAGGTAGATTTAGGTACCCGTTTAGTGTCGGGTCCTGCAGGATTAGCGTGTAGCATAGTTCCTTTCGGAACCCACATTTTAGTGATTTTCAAGACTTTTGTCTTGGTTTCACTATTGACTACTTTCTTGACCTTTGGCATGAAATTTCTATTTCTAGGTGACTGAATACATTTAGCCGTCACTACCCTTGAAATAGAATGTGTAATGGGCTCAGGCTTTGTATAGACATTTCTTCTATGCCATGTATACTGTGGATAGCTGGGTCTCACAGCATTGTATCGTGTAGGCCTACTCTGATGAAAGTTGGGATGTACTATCCTTGTGTTGAAATTAGAACGCTCAGTACTCCTAGAGTTAGTTTAGTAGAGTTTAGTGTATGATCTAGGAATCCTCTGCTGGGGTCTATCAAATACTTGCCTATTATTCATTACTTGATTCTTCTGCTGAGGCTTAGAGTTGCGTCCATTCTTTGTCCTTGGGATCCTCTGCTGAGGTCCATTGGATAAGGATCTAGCAAACTCTGTCCTCTGCTGAGATTTAGCAGATGAACCATTGGCTTTCTTTGCTACTGACCTCTGCTGGGCTTCACTGGATACACTCTGCTGAGGTTTATTCTTTGTTTTGGCTATTGATTCAACAGACAAAGTTTCAGCAGACACTACTCCTTTACCTTTTTCATTAGAGCTATATCCTGCACTTACAAACGAAATTGGATTCTGCATAAAAGAATTATCATTGGATTTCGACATTCTTTTTGATGATTTACATCCAAGTCCAGACTTATCAAAGTGATGTCTTTGACTACTCACAAGGGCATTGAGAGCAGCCTTGCTGGATGCGTACATGCATATACAGTCCTCCTTTGGTTTGTTTTTTAATGCTTGATTTTCTTTTCCTAACGCTTGAAACTTCTCTGACAGCTGCGAGAAATTTTCTTTTAATTTTGAAAATTTCACTTTCTAACCTCAGTCTCTCGACTTCCTCGGTTAGGCTTGTAATGTGAAGTTTCAATGAGGTATTTTCTCCTACGATTTCATTTTTGATCTCATACATTTTTGCAAATTCTAATGATAGCTGCACTAAGTAGTCTTCTTCAGAATCAAAATGTGATTCCTCCGATTGGTCTATAATTTGATTGCTAGATGAAATAGTGGACAATACCTCTGCTTCCTCAGCAGCGAGAGCTGATTCATTGGCTTCCTCAGCATCATTGTCCGCATCAGCAAATTGATCTTCAGTGATGTCTGCCATTAGCACGAACAATGCTTCTTCACTATCTTCTTCTTCTAACGAGCAATAGAACTCTTCTTCATCAGCAATCTCTGTCCTGGTTAGCAATGCCTTGGTTACGGCTTTACCAGTGCGTCTTTCAAATCGTTGCTTCAGGCGATCTCGTTCTTCTTTGCTGATCTTCGGGCAATCATGCTTCAAGTGATCTGGAGAACCACACTCAAAGCAAGTTCTAATTTTTCGCTCTATTGAGCGGTTAGATGTTGATGATGTAATATCTTTTACTTCTTTTTCGGCCTTTGCTTCATTCAGCATCCGTTGCATTTTCTTCATTTGTTCTTCCAGTTCATTGATCTTTAGATCAACTGCTTGTGTACCTGCACTGGAAGCTCCGTCTTTCGAGGGAGATGCTGGAGTAGGTCTCTCTGGTTTATAGAAAGATCTCTTTGTTTTGAATTTGTTGTAGTCTTTCTTAGCGAAATATGCTAAGTCCTCAGCATTCCCAGCATAGTTTGAACCAGCTTGTGCTACAGCTGTTTTATTCTTCTTCGACTGGTGTATAATAAATTCATGAGCTTTAAGTTGAGCAAATACCTCCAATGTAGTCATCTTGTTGAGGTCTTTCTCACTCAAGCTCGTCACTTTTGCGAACCAGTCATCTCTTGGATAGAGTTTGGAAATGATTTTATTGTTCATTTCTCCATTGTCATACTTCTTTTCAAGACTCCTTAGTTCTCCAATTATTGTGTTGAAACGTTCCTCCATGATTTGAATAGTTTCTCCTGCACGCATAGAAAAAGATTCATACTTGTATACAGCTACCTGTAGTTTGTTGCGTCTCATTTGTTCCGTTTCATGAGAAGACTCGCACACGTAGTCCCACATTTCTTTAGCAGTTTCCATGTCAAGCGCTTTGTCTTTCATCAATTTTGGAAGAGAGTCAAGAATGAGTTTCTTTGCCACGTGCTCTAGTTGAGCTCTCTTCTTGTCTTCGCTGGTGTATTCATCAAATGGTTTAGGAACCATTTCAGGTCTTGGCGGTCTTGGTTCTCCTCCAGCAGCGCCTTCAGCACGTCCTAGTCCTACAAAAGTGTTAGCTTTCATAATCTGAATAGGACCTCTTCACAATATGTCAGCCATCTCAGGGTGTATGCTCTGTAGTTGTATGAGAGCCATCTTCTTCCAAGATGAGAAGTTCTCTTTGTCATATTCTCCAAGGGAGTGGTTCATCATTTTGTATGTTGCTTGAAGGGTTTCCTGAGCTGAATAGACAATACGGGAGAAAAAGTGCAAGGAAAAAGATAGATCTGGTCTTAAAGCAACTCAGAAGCAGTCGGTTTTTCAACCTCCTGCTCTGATACCACTTGTTGGTCCCGAAATATCAGAGTCGTCCTGTTGGAATCTTAACACGAAATGCAGCGGAATATAACAAAGTCACTTGCACTTAATATCGTTATAAGCAAAATGTTTTCTTAGCTCAAGTTGTTACTTAGGTTTGTTTACAGATATACTCTAGCAACTCTGTTGCTAGGTTTTAAATCAAGCTTTGAACAGATAATCAATAAGACAGTAAACAAAGCAGTAAATGAACACAAGATTTATAGTGGTTCGATCAAATAGATCTACGTCCACTCCTTAGCCGTAACGCTAAGAATTTCACTAGAAAAGTATACAGAGTACAAGGAATCGCCTTTCCAGTTAAGTAGGCAGTGAGCTTTCGGCCTGGCTACTTGACAGCTATCCTCCGTGAATCTGAACTTCTCCAAACACAGCTCCGGGCAAGTCAAGGGCACACCTTCGTAAAACTTGTCCTTTGCTATCGAGACGTATAGTTTGCCTCTGAACTTAGAAATTTTGCGGCTAATGCCCGTGTGAGTCACAATCTTTCAAGAGTGACTGTTGGATTCTTTTCTGAAAGAAATGAATCCCAATGATTGAGATATCCTTGAATGCAATTAGGAATATCTTCAATGGAGTGTCAGTACTTCAATGAACGACACCACAGGTTGTTGAGAGTCTTCAGATAGACTTTAAGATGGCTCTCAACTGACTACTTTTAAGGATCACTTTATCAAGAGAATCTTTAGCTTGAGCGTTCGTGAAAGAGTGAAGTGATAAGAGCACTTGTAGATTGTAAAAGCAGTTGTTTATCCAGTTCTTGAATCTGCCTTTTATAGTTGGAGATTCAAAACTTTGAATCTCCATACCCGTTAGACACAATGGCTTCTTTCTCCAAGAATGGATTAAACTGATAGAACGCTTTTCTGAGTAGAGATGTACTTCCCATACTACTTAGGGAAAGTCTCGTCCCTTGTGCGTCCTTTTTTGTCAGAGTCGCAGTTTGGCTTCAACGTTGCTAAAGGTATATTCCTTGAGATCCTTTGACTTGTGTTATTTGTGATTCTTCATTGATTGCTGAAAAGTTCGAATGCTGATTTCTCAGCATTCTAGCAAACCTTCAACCAAATGCTAGCGTTCTTGTTAGCCAGCTTCTCTAGCAGTCTGTGAGTTTGACGCTGAAGTCATCTTATCTTTTCTGCTAGGGATTCTTCATAGCACACTAGTCTATTACAACTCGATGTTCAACTTATACAGGACTTTTACAAGTTGTGTTAGACTTTCTAGATTTCAGCAAATGATCGACCATCTAAGTAAGGTTTGATCCAACAAAACCTTTTACAAATAAGTCCTAATAGAGAAGATTTTAGGGATAATTCCCAACAGAGGGACTCCGCCGATGAGGACCCTTAGACTCACATTCGGATGTTCGTGGAGGTGTGTAAGACCATCAAGCAGAATGGAGTCAGCCAGGATGTGATCTGTCTATACTTGTTCCCCTTCTCACTTTGAGATCAGGCTCGGACATGGTTTACAGCTTCGGATTGCAGCAGCATCCGCACTTGGGCCGATCTCCTAGCAGAGTTCCTTGGCACTTTCTTCCCACCTTCCATGATCATTCAGAAGAAGTTGGAAATTCTGCAATTCCACCAAAGGATGGACGAGTCCTTGTTCGAGGCATGGAGCAGGTTCAATAAGCTGTTGAGAAGTTGTCCAGGTCATGGAGTCGACACCAAGGAGCACGCCCAGATCTTCTATCGAGGGATGAATGAGAGAACCCAAAAATCGGTGGACAATGCAGCCAAAGGTTTTTTGATGAGAAAGTCACCTGAAAAAAGCCCTCAAGCTCTTCAAGAAAATGGCCTTGCATACTCAACAATGGGCAAATCCAAGGAGGCCTCAAGTCACGGCAATTGAGAAGAAGGAACCGGATAACACTCTCAAGAAGTAGATTGAAAATCTCAAGGGGGATACAGAAAAACTAACCTCTAATGTTTATGTTGTTACTACTACACAGGTTGAACCTATTGCCGATGTTAATTTCATGAACCAAGGAGGCTATCAGATATCAAAATCAATATTAGAATCAGCAACGAGGTGGAGGCTATCAGCATTACCATCCAAAGCAGCACGCCAATTTTTCTTATGCTAATCCGGAGGGTGGAGATTTTCCCCCACCAGGTTTCAATGTGCAGGATGGAGAAATCACTGAAAAGAAGAAGGAGAGCTTGGATGATGTGTTGGCCAGGTTCATCAAAGCTTCAGATTATAAAGTGGGCAAGATAGAGCAAGATAGCTCCAGATCTCCACTTCATCAATTCAGTAATCGGAACACTATTCAGAGTTAGCATTGGAACTGGATTTTTGGGTCCCGTTTCCAAACAAAAAGTATATTTGTCCTCTACCGCAATGACGATATTTTGAATCCACAACTTTGCTATTGGGATTTCATTTTTGTTGCATCCCTTCTTTATTTATATTCTTCGATAGTACCAGATTTAGAACATATGCTACTGACTCCTTCGGCATGGTGTCATTTGCTATGAACTCTTTTGCTTCTTCGCGATACTGGCTTGCGTGAGCCAATCATGAATATGTGGAATTGTTTGTATAAGCTAACCTCTGTTGAAGGGCAATGCTAGTGAAAAAGCATTTATTGTTGGTTGCCCTACTAGTTCAAAGGGAGGACATCCTCTTTCATTATTTTGATGACAAGTTGTTTTGTATTAAGTGTTTGACTACTTTCTCATGTAGTTTTTGTTCGCTTGATTGCTTTTAACTAATTTGTCTTGCATTTGAGTTAATTCGGATCCTTCTTTGATTTTAGCTTCTATCTGAACCGAGTTTCAATGAGCATCTTATTTTAGAAAAGGCCCATTCTATGGATATTTGGGATTTTCATGATATACTAAAAGGTGTACCATTGACTCTTTCGAAGTTCATGATCCAGTTTGGACTCCTAGTTTGCCTAAGTTGCTTCATAAAGTTGTTGTGTTGTATCTCATTTGCAATTTTGGCAAAAGGTCATGGAAGATGTTGAGTCCTCTGTTGTTGCTTGTTTGGATCTTTCTTCCTCTTATGCACTAGCCATCATCGAACATCCCCTAGTTCGAGTGAACTCTAAAAATTGTGAGGGTGTTGATGATCTTTAATGAGCGTGTCTACTGTATCTATAGGTTCTGAGTCAACAACAAACAATGTGAATTATGTTTTATTATTTAGCCCTTTAGATCGTTCTTAGGATATAAAAAATAAATCAGATTGAATAAACCAGAAAAACTCTATGCATGCACCTATTGTTTAATTGCAGAGGATGGATTAACGGAATACTTGAACTCCAGCTTTTGATTTCTTGAATATGAATGATGGTGATGATGGATTCAGGATGTGGGGATCTAATCAATTTTGTTGTGTTCCAGCAAATCTGATCTTCTGATCTGTATCCCTTGCTCTTCAGAGATCTGGTGAGGATACGGTACAGAGTTCCACCAAAGTTTGAAGAGAATCGATTCATTCTCTTAATTTTTGTAGCCGCCTTTGTTTCACTCTCTAATTCAATACTACGTATTGAATAATGCGTTGTGTGTTATTTTATTTGTAGAGAGAAGGGCTATTTATAGTGTTAGGAATATTGTTAGACCCCGCCACTGTAAACCAATTCATTATCATTGTTCATATGTTTTGGTGGATCAAAGTTATAACAACTCAGTATCGAGTCAATTGTAAAAAGTCTTGTATAGGAATTTATACTCGAGTTGTAATAGATTAAGAAAAAGAAAAGATCAAGTTTGCTAAAGGAGTCAGGAAACTCACTCAATCACTGAAGATTGCTGAAGATCAGAACGACCAAAGATGTGAAGGAAGCGACGAGAATGCTGGAAGAAGAACTCTAGCAATCTACAGAGAGATCCGATGCATAACAGCAGTCAGCAAATGACAATCAGCATTCAACAATCAAGAGAAAGATTATAAAGCCGAACATCAGATGGACTACAAGTTACGAGAAGAACCAACCAATCAAAAGGATGAAATAATCATCATGACGAAAAAGGGGTTCAGACCTACAAAAGATCCGTTCTGACAAACGACGGCTAGAGATAGATGCTACGCCAATCAGAGACCAAAGGACTTGAAGAGTCTCTGCACACTGCAGAAAAAGGAAGCATGCAGATAGGTTAGCATTCCCCTTTGAGTCTAACGGACAAGATTCAAATGGTTGTTTGAATCCTCACCTATAAATAGGTGTCGTCCTTATTTGATTCAAAGGTTCGGATTTCGTACATACAATAGATAAAGAGGAGATAAAACTTATTCTCTCTAACACGCGAACTCATCCGAGCACAGATCTTAATTGAAGCTTTTCATAAGCTTTCATAACAGAAGCTCGAAGACCTGCGAAGTTTATCTTCAAAAGGTATATTTGGGATTCTTTCTATTCCAGAAAGAATCTAGCAGTCACTATTGTGGTGCAAGAGTGATTCGTACGGGCTATGCCAACACAAAGAAACGTTCTGGAAAGAACTATAAAACTCACAGCAGTCGACGTCCGAGGAGAAGGGAGGTTTTTCCTCGCTCTAAGGAGAGACACCGTGTTGAAGATTGGAGATCGAGGTGCTTGAAGGTGCGTGCTGACCAGACGGAGGAGCTGCTCAACGTTAGAGATCAGGCCTGACCTTGTACTCATTCTTCTAGTGAATTTTCAGTCAAGAGGACTGGAGAGTGGATGTAGAACAATTGTTCGAACCACTATAAAAATCCTTGTGTCATTTACTGCTTTGCTACGTTATTTGTGTTTGCTGATTTAATCATTTGAAACTCAACACATCAAGTGTTGTAGTATAAACTACAATCAATCTAACGGTTACACGAGCTAAAATATTTAGAGGAATGCTTGCAAAGTCTAAACCTTAATAGGATACATGCAAGATAAACATTAAGAACATCCGCTGCATATATTATAACTCTGATCGGGGAACAACAAGTGGTATCAGAGCGGTTGGTCTTTATAGACTAGCTGCTTCTGAGTCGCAAAGGACAAGATCCAGATTTTTCTTACATATCTGTGTTTCTGTGATTAGCTCAGGTTCAAAGAAATGGCGTACAATGCAAAGCTTCCCAAGTTTACTCCAAATTCCTACTCAGCATGGAAAAAGAGGTCGATGATCACACTAATGAACGTGCATCCAGAAATGAGACGAGTGATTAAAGTTGGACCCTTCAAAATCTAGAAGGTGAAGACAAGGGTCGGAGAAAATGTAGAAAGACCAGATGAAATGGTGGAAAAGCCACTCAAAGAATGGACTCAAGAAGAATGAGCCCGTGATCAAATAAACTACATCGCCATGGATCTCCTATTAGGAGCCTTGTCAACTGCTCTAATGGCTGAAGCATTGAAATACAATAATGCCAAAGAAATGTGGGACTTTCTCAGCACTCTAGAAAAGAATCGGATCAGATGAAAAGAAACAAGCTACAACAATGGGTAGACAGGTATGAATCTTTCTATTTGATTCCAGGTGAAACCATCAAGGACATGGAGGCAAGATTCAACAAGATTGTAGTTGAGTTAAAGAAGTTAGGAAGAACTTATGAACTTCCTGACATGAATTTGAAGATTCTCTCAAGACTACCCAAGGAGGATTGGTTTATCAAAGTGACCAGTCTGAAGGATAAGGATTTGTCAAAGATTAGCACCAAAGATGTATTCGCTCAACTGGAAGCTCACGAATGGGAGATCGCCCAGATCAATAAACATGAATTTGTTCGCGCTGCAGCCAACACTAAAGAACTAATGGAAGATGCACCATTCTTCGTGAAAAAAGATGGACAGAAGTGGAAGACCAAAAAGCTATTCCACTCAGATCGACCTGTTCAGTCCAGTTCAGCAAAAGAGATTCCTTCCATCAGCAGATCTCACTTTAAAGAAGATGAATGCTCCGTGAGCGAGCTGGAGGAACAGATGAAGAGACTTCAGAGACTACTACTGAAGGCAAAAGAAAATAAAGGAGATCCCCAGCAGACTCACTCATTGAACAACAAAAACAACAATTGAAAACCAAAGACATGTTATGAGTGCAATTCCCCTGATCACCTGAAGTTTGAATATCCAAAGATAGATCCAGAAGAGAAGGAATGACTGAGAAAGTTGTTTGACCAAAGCATTGCTGACAAGAACATAACTACCAGACATCCCAGATTACGACGATGAAAGCTACTCATCAGAAGATGAAGAGGATGTTCTAATGGTGTTCATGGAAGATATCAATGAAGAGCAGACAGGAGCATCAGCTCTACCTACCACAAACAAAGAAGGTAACAAATATCGTTATGTCTATTGCTTCAATATCAGATAATCTACAGGACACTACTGATTCATGTTGCTCGGAATTAGAAGAGATAACTGTTGAATATCTGTTAAAAGAGTTTTCAAAATTTCATGCATTAAAGGATGTTCTAGTCTAAGAAAACTCCTCTATGAAATTTCAACTTTCAAGTTTGACCAATGAGATTGAAAAATTAAGGTCAGCAGATGAGGAAATTTCGAAGTTGTAAACCAAATTTTTCGTCTTAAGTAATAGCTATCATATCCTAAGACAAGAAAATGAGACTTTGAAAAATAGTCACTCTGTGCTAAATGCCTGTCAATGCAAATTTTCAAAAAGCACGAGAGATTTAGATGATATTTTAAATATCCAAAAAAGTTCGAAGAATGTTGCTGGAATAGGTTTCGATAGTAAAAGGTCATGCACTGCTGAAACGAGTAAGTCTAAAAGGATTACTTTTGTCCCAGCCACTGGGAAGATTCAGCAGACTGCTAGGAATGACAAGAGGGAGAAAGCTAAGTCAATTGAACAGCAAAAATGCTGGCATACTAATATCCCTCAGTTGATTGCTCGACAAAGATTGAATTTTCGACCTGCTGAGAAAAATTCAGCAAAGTCAATGTATGTTACCCAGCAGACTGTTCCATTTGCTAGGACGGTTCATACAAGTCCTAGCAAGGCCAAGCAATCTACTAAGGTTGCAAGGAAGCTAGCAAAAACTCCGAGTAGGAAGAACACCTACTTGAGGCCAGAGTCTATGTTAAAATGTTTTCAAAAGACAGTGACGGCTTAACACACTTCCACACATTCCTATGATAATTATAGAAATTATGCCAACAGGAACGGAAGGGAGGTGAAACGTGATGACAAAAGGAACATCAAGATCACGAAAGTCTGGATTCCCAAGGGAATGATCTAGAGAACTAATCTTGCAGGACCCGTAGTTGACTGGGTACCAAAAATATAACTTCTTTATTTTGCAGGAACAGAGTTCAGAAAGAAGATTATCAAGAAAACTCAAAGAATGGATCCTAGATAGCGGATGCTCAGGACACATGATAGGAGACAAAGAGATCTTCACAGAACTCCGCAAGTTCCGAGGAGCCTCAGTCTCATTTGGTGATGATTCCAAGGCCAGAGTAATCGGAAGAGGGTGCATCGAGCAAAATGGAATGCGGATAATCAACGTTGCCCTCATCGATAGTCTCAAGCACAAACTACTGAGCATGAGTTAGCTAAGTGAAAATGGATATAATGTCCATTTCTTTGATATAGGTTGCGAAGTTGCAGATAGAACCACAGGAGAAGTAAAGCTCAAAGGAATCAGATATGGAGGGCTCTACATTGCTGATTGGAAAAGTGGTCAACAAGCATCGTGCTTCATAGCGTTCAACAAGGAAGAAACAAACTGGCTATGGCACAAAAGGCTAACACATCTGAACTTTAAGACCATTAATTATATTGCTAGAAATAACATTGTTACAGGATTACCTCAAGAAACCTTCAAGAAGGAAGGAGTATGCAGAGCTTGTCAACAAGGAAAGCAAGCCAAAGCGTCCTTCAATTCAAATCCAGAAAAGGCCACTTCAAACAGAATCCTTGAGCTGCTGCACATGGATTTATTCGGCCAGGTGACACCACCCACTGTATACCTTGGTTGTTATAGATTACTATTCTAGGTACACATGGGTGAAGTTACTCAAAAGCAAGGACGAAGTGAAGACTATCCTTCTGGAGCTAATAATCAGAGTTCAAAACGACAAGGAGCTCACGGTCAAAAGGATAAGATCTGACAACGGTAAAGAATTTTGCAATGGAGCATTGATGGATTACTGCGCAAATGTTGGGATGGACATGAAAGGTCCACTACAAGAACTCCTCAGTAGAACGGCTTGGCAGAAAGAAGGAACAGAACTCTAAAGGAAGTCGTGCGCACAATGCTTGCCGATACGGATCTAAGTCAGAAATACTGAGGCCACCATATAATCTCTCGAAGAGCTTACAGATCAATAGGGAACTAGAGGAGATAAGGTTGCTCAACTATCTGAAGATTCCCAAAATAGCAAGAGGTTTACTGAAGACAATCCTGCTGAAGACAACCAAGAGCGGACTGCTGCAGATAGGAGTACTACATCAGTTATACAAAGACCTACAGACGAAGTGCCAGACGACAATTCTTCAGCAGAAGACGACTCAACAAGGGTAGCAGACAACTTGGAAACTCTACAGCTTGTTGATGTACCAGTATCTGAAGAACCCATTGGACCTTCCAACAGTCAAGTTATTCTTGTAGAAGAACTTCAAAGACCCAAATAGCTGCTAAGATATCACCCTGCTCAAGCAATTCTAGGAGATATTGTTGATCCAATCCGTACCAGACATAGTGCACTACTTTCCAGCTTCATATCTCCAGAAGAGCCTACCAAAGTAGCAGAGGCACTGAAGTTAGCAGACTGGATCAATGCGATGCAAGAGGAACTATCAGAGTTCACAAGGAATCATGTATGGGATCTCGTCGATCATCCAACACATCAATTAGTACTAGGAACTAAGTGGGTATTCAAGAATAAGCGAGACGAAAATGGACTTGTCATTCGCAGTAAGGCCAGACTAGTTGCTAAAGGATATGCGCAGTGTGAAGGAATAAATTTCGATGAAACATTTGCTCCAGTAGCTCACTTGGAAGCAATCAGATTATTCCTAGCTTATGCTGCTCATCATGGGTTCACAGTACTTTAAATGGATGTCAAGAGTGCATTCCTTAACGACAAATTGAAAGAAGAAGTCTACGTGGAACAACCTCTGGGTTTCGAGCAAGGAAACAAGGTGTATAGACTCAGGAAAGCCCTCAATGGATTAAAAAAGGCCCCAAGAGTGTGGTATGAGATGCTATCACAATTCTTGCTGAAGAACGGTTTCAGAAAAGGGAAGATTGGCAGAACATAATTATTGATCAAGGATGTTGAGGATATCTTGATTGTCCAAATCTATGTGGACGATATCATTTTTGGATCAAGAAATTTAGGTCTCTGCGAGAAGTTTGCTCAGCTCATGCAAATTAACTTCCAAATGAGTATGATGGGAAAAATGTCATACTTTTTAGGTCTTCAAGTACAGCAATCAGAAGATGGAATTTTTATTCATCAGATGAAGTATACGAAGGATCTCATCAGCAAATTCTGCCCAGAAAAGATGAAGACTCTGCGAATTCCCATGAGCACAGCATGTCAGATATCAATGGATGAAGAAGGCGAATCCGTAAACCCCACTGCATACAGAGGAATAATAGGGTCACTATTATACTTGACAGCAAGCAGACCAGACATTTAATATGATGTAGGAGTATGTACCATATATCAAGCAAATCGGAAGAAGTCACACATAGAGTATGCTCAAAGAATTGTTCGATATCTGAAAGGAACATAATCCTTAGGAATTTGGTATCCCAGAGCAGATGATCTCACACTCATAGGATACTCAGATTCAGATTTTGGAGGTTGCAGAATAGACCAAAAGAGTACGAGCGGAGCATGCCAATTCTTAGGTCATAAGCTGATAAGTTGGTTCAGCAAAAAGCAACACTCCGTAGCAACATCCACCACGGAAGAAGAATATGTAGCTGCAGCAAGCTGCTGTACACAAGTGTTGTGGATCAAGCAACAACTTCAAGATTATGAAGTCAGCACTGGTTGTGTTTCCATCAACTGCGACAACAATAGTGTGATGTGCATCACGAAAAATCTTGTTCATCACTCTGGAACAAAGCACATCGATATTCGACATCACTTCATCAGAGATCATATCGAAAAGAAGGATATCTTGGTGGATTATATCATAACAGAGGATCAGCTAGTAGACATATTCACCAAGCCTCTAGCAGAAAGCAGATTCAAAGAGCTATGTCTTAAGCTTGGATTATTGGAATTAGATGAAGTTTTGGAAGAATGAGTCCCAGCTCTCATTCTATTCTTAAGAATTATTATTGGTATTCTATAGAAGTTGCGGAATAGGAGTGTGTCCCAGCTCACGCTCTTGAAAGATAAATCGTCAAAGACTGTTGAGTCCCAGCTCTCAGCAAGTCTATCATTATATATCAAAGAATACTGATATTAGAAGATTACAAGATTGCTGAGTCCCAGCTCTCAGCAGTCCGGATGATCAGTAAAATGGAATGTTGAATTCAGCAGATTAAGTCAAGTGTTTGCTGAATCCCAGCTCTTAGCAAAAGGAAAGAAGACTGCTGAACCAATATAAATCTGAATCAATCTTGGGAAATTGATCAGATATGGGAATAAATGTCGGGATAATCAACCGACGTATCAATCAAGATCATCATCAAGATCAAAGTAATGATACGTATTCACTATCATTACCGAAGATTTTGTTTAAAGGCTCGAGACGATTCAGTTCTAAAAATAGCCGTCATGTGGAAAGGCTATAGCAAAACCGTTGATTCCCTAGGCAGACAAAGTAATGAAAAGATCGAGTATTTAGGAGAGGTTGTGTCTATTTAAGAGAAGATTTCTTCCTCTAGAAATTCATATCTCCAAACTTGAAACCCTAGATCTATATTATGCCTTCATTCCCATCTTTCCAGAAACCCTGCTCGAAGAAATAAAAAATGTCAACCTTTACCATTTCACCAAAATACCTACAGAATGGGTTCGAGCAACATGACTTGGAAGTCTCCAAATTGAGAGGAAGGGTTGTAATCTTCACAGAGATCACATCTAAGAAGATTCTCTCAATTCTCGGTTCACCTTGGATGATGAGTTTTCTCATATTAGAAACGAACGGAGATAGGCGGTCCACTCTGTCAGGCCATGACAGTTTTCTCATTGATGAGATAAAAACTTGCGAGGTGGGTCTGAAGATGGATATTCTTTAGTCACCAGGTTTGGGAATTTCTTTGGGTAAGAAATCCCAGATCACATCTTCCTCACCTCTTCTTCCAGTGTTTCAAAAGCAATGGATTCAGTGAAAAAGAGGAGATGGAAGAAAGGCTTGCAAGTAAAAGAGAAACGTTTTCAATGTTTTCTCATTGTACTTGAGGCCTAATTCAGCCATGGATGTTGCAGATGTTACCCATCCTACAAAGTGTAGGAACATATGTACAGCATCTGGTGCTGATGGAAAATGTGGACAAGAACACTGAGCCGTGGAGAAGATGCAAGGCTTCAGATTTTCTTCCGTGTTCTGAAGTGTCCACGGAAGACCAAGGCTCGAAGCTAAAGATATGTCTTTGCTAGACATCTCACAGCCTTGAAGTCAATACATTGCTGCGGAAACAAGGCGGCTTGCAGCAATGAGCTCGGTAAAAGACCAAGAAGGAGTAGATCTAGCAAAAGCATTATTGGAGCATTCTGAAAACAAATTGATCATTGTAAACTTGTAGTATTATACTTTGCAAAGTGTAACTCTTGTAAATCAATGGTATCAATAAATTGCTCGCTTTGAGAACAATAGTCTGTTGTCTCAAACAAAATAATCGCCTAACTGACAATGCTAGATCATTACACTCCTTGTGCAAACAAACCTATAAAAAAAACTATGATTTTCCATGAAAATTTTGAAGAAATGAAAAGGAAAATCAAATGATAGGAATTTCTTAAAGGTCTTCCCAATCCCGTCGGAAGTAGAGTGCTTGAAAGGTGAAAGGATGGATAAATTCAAGCAATCTACTCTCTGCTAAACTGTTGTGTCCAAGCTCTCAGCAGATTCCTGACAAACGCTGAGGATGAGCTCTCAGTAAAAGGACTCTTGAACTTGAGAAGTTCATTGAACATAGAGAGTCCAAAAGAACTGTTGAATCCAAGCTTTCAGCAGATTTTCGGTGTATACTGAGTCCAAGCTCTCAGTTGATTAATGACGATCGCTATTTCGGAATAGCAAATAGACCAAAAAATAGCTTACTGAGTCCAAGCTCTCAGTAACGAAGACTCTTGCTTCTACATGGATCAAAATTTTAGAAGATTCTATTTTATCTACTGAGTCCAAGCTCTCAGTAAGATCCTGAAGAGCTATACATAAGCTCTCAGCAAAGTTCAGAAGATAGCTACGAATGTTGGTCCCGGATTATCAGGGTATAACTTGGCAGCGGAAACTGTGTTAAATCGTTTCTTGCGCTCTGCTGGTTACTCAGCTGACTGGGACCTTGTCAGCTGGTAAGTCAACTGGCACTCTGAGTACTCAGCTGACTGGCGACTGGCTCGTCAGCTGGTAGCTCAAGACTTAGAATGTTTTAGCCTTGTTTGCACAGTTATATCAGTTTTCAGATATACACCAGCACTTGGGTGCTGGGTTTTAAATCAATATGAAATGCAGAAAGCTGATAAAAGACAAAGGATTTATAGTGGTTCGATCAACTGATCTACGTCCACTCTCCAGTCGTAGCACTGGAAATTCACTATAGAGTAATCAGGTACAAGTTGCCTACGATCTATCTCTAGCTGGTGCGACCCTTGTCCACCACTTCGCTAGATCAACCGCTCCCGGTCTTGATTCCTTCTTCAACTCTGTTCAGCTGGTGGAGTGCGAGCACGTCACTTCAACCTCCTTAGCTGACTGCGTGGGTGTTTAGTTCTCCCAAGAACGTATCTTCTTAATACGGCAAAAGCCCGTAATAACTCAGGTGCTGGCTGGCACAAGAGCTGCTGTGAACTTCCTCAGAAGAGAAAGAACACCAACGAGATCAATAACTTACAAGCTGGAAGCTTGAAGTCTCGTGTTTGAATAAATCAACACACGGATAGCCTTTAGAAAGGCCTCGAAAGTTTTGCTTGCTTGCTTGAGCGTAATAAATTTTCAGTCTTTCGGTAGGTCAAGAGTATTGAATGTTGATGGATCCCAGGTATTTATAGACGCGGGATCCCATTCAAATTTCTAGCCGTTTGAACTCATCCGGAAAAGGTCTCTGTCCTCGCATGTCCTTCTGACGGCGGCAGGTAGGAATTTCCGGAAAGCGCCATGCTTTTGTCCACTTTATCTGACATTGATCTCTTTATGTCAGAACGGCACTATTCGTCAGTACGAGGAATCGGAACTGGTGTCTTGAACTGATAGACTTTAAGGTATCCTCCCTTAAAAGTCATACTTTGTCAGTTTATTCCTCAGACGAATCTTCTTTTTGTCTCTAAGACTCTGGGAGAACGAATCTTGAATTCTGCTGGTAACATCCGACTGGTAGAACATGCTGGTGATCTTTGTGCTGGCAAGTCTCTGCTGGTGACTTGTGTTGGCACAATCTAAGTCTACCAATTTGTCTGATGTTAACTCTTGGAATCTCCCATGACTGGTGGCTTCACCGCTGGTGAACAGTGTCAGTGAGAACACCTATTCTGCTGGTAAGTTTTGTCAGCCGCCTGCTGATGAAAACCTTCCCAACTGGTGAACAGTGACCAGCCAGTAGCTCTTCTCATGCTGGTGAACAGTGTCAGCACGAGTCTTGTCAGTCGCTTGCTGGTGAACAGTAGCCAGCATGAGTCTTGATCAGCTGCGACTTACAACTCAAACGACCTAAACAGGACTTTACATTTGAGATCTAGAGCTATCTAGAGACAACTGACGCTGGTAGGACTTAGGATTTGATCCACCAAAACACCAAACTAGAATCTAAACAAGTAGCTACTGGGGAGAGGAAACTTAGCCAAATTTCCCAACAACGAAGACTCTGAGAATGCTGTGTCCAAGCTCTCAGCAAATTGTTAGCATCTACTGAACAGAAGACCACAAAAACAGAATGCTGAGTCCAAGCTCTCAGCATATCAGGTCCAAAACTATGTCAGTCACCTCAAAAGCAAAAGGAGAATGCTGAGTCCAAGCTCTCAGCAGATTAGGTGACATGTAACCATACTCATAAAGGATACAATCGTATGCTGAGTCTAAGCTCTCACCAAAGGCCTTTCACATTGTTGAATGATTCAACATGAAGGAACTTCAGTGTTGACCACCAATAAGGAGACTGTTGATTCAAATATATCTCGAAAGACGGGATTATCTAATGATGAAGAAACTGCAGATTTTCTTCATTATAAAGTAACTCCTGCACAGGGCGATGACAAATGTCAAGAAGACACGTCAAGCACAGCCACGGTTCTGACGGAAAAGGAACATAAGGCGAACCGTCACCAACCGCCCAATCGTAGATTCATCCATATCAGAAGAGAAGATCCAACCGCTCACAGTAAAAGCCGATTAACGAGGGATCATATAAAAGGAAATTTGGTTTGGGAACTCTAACCCTAATACCTTCATACCTTCTGATTCAAAAATTCTTCTTTGACTTTGAAACTCTCAGAAGAACACGTCAATGGCAGAATCTTCCAACCGCACCAGTACCCCTGCCAAATCCTCCGGAAACACCAACATGCCCAAGGAACCAGAATAGTTCCATTGAACTTTCACATGCATCTACAATTAGACGGATATTACGAGTTAATTCCATACTACCGGCTAATCGCAATAAGCCATGGAAATTTCCTGGTGAACTTACTAATGATCAGAGAAAGGTCGTTCAAGTCAAGAAAGAAAAGATATTGTACGAGCCACTGTTCCGGAAGCACTGGTGTGAAGACCTCATAGGTAAACTTGACCGAGAGAACCTACTGAGATTCTTATTTGCAGAGCCGAAAAAATTTTGACCACACGTAGTTGCAGAATTCTTCGCACGAGCAGTTGTTGATAAAGAAGAAAAATCTTTCACCACAAGTGTTATGGGTATCAAAATCATAGTAAACCCAGAAGTTTTGGAGAAGACGTACGGACTCCGCAACGACAGTGAAGATGTAGCCAAATACAAAATCAACGATGAAGCCGAAATGAAGAAAAGATGGCTAAGATGGAAGTCGGATTCACACACCGATGCATGGAAACTAGCAGCACCTCTAAAGTCTCTAGCAGAACTGATGAGGAGTTTAGCACAAGTTGTCATAGGGATGCTGGTAGGCGAAGTAGGCTCACTCTCTGAGTTAAGTGCAAAGAAGTTCGTTGTTATGATGGCCAATGAAGATCAAGTGCGTGGAAATTGGGCAAAGTTCATCTACACCAAATGGCTAGCACATGTCTACAATAACAAGAGTGTGAAGATGAATCACACATTCTCTCAAGATGTGGGCTTTGGATTGAGGATAAGAGACTTTTTGGAAGGGATTGTACCAGAAGTAAAACGCTGCTGAGGTGAAGAATTGATCTACTCCGACTACATACCGCCAACCAGAAAGCAACAACTGCCGAAGAACATCAGGGAACCTTTGATACCAAAAGGAAAAAGCAATGTCAATCCTACAGAGGCATGCTTAGATGAAGAGGAACCATACCAAGAGGAAATGGTCATGCCTACTGCTGCTCCATTGATTACTGGCGAACTAGAAGAAAAACGATGCAAAACAGAACGGAATGTGTTGCTCACTGAACTTGACAGCCTGATTGATGAGTCATCACAAGCAATTGGTCAACCCTCCATTAAAACCAACTTGAAGAGAAGGCGAACGCAGAGGAGCCCTCAACAAAAGAAAAGGAAATCAACGAGTGATGATAAAGCCAAAAGAAGGGGCAAACAAGGAAGATCTCCAGGTAAAACCCTTAAAATCTTTGTACATGAGATAGACACTTCTCTACCATCTTCAGATGCAGTCAAGGACACAACTTTAGAATCCACAGAAGCTAGTGCAAAGCAAAGGCTTGAATTTTTCGATGCGAAAGAATCTCGAAAAAATGGGCGACAGAGAAATGCGCTCCAAAAAGCACAAGAAAAAATAGACTATGCCAAGTTCCGGCTTGAGATGACACTTGAGGAAAGGGGTTCAAGGTATGCTGAGGTAATGGCTAGTTATGCTGAGCGAAACGCCAGGATTCAAGTTAGAGAACAAGTACGTCGCATCACTCAAAAGGATATTGAGAAAATGCAAGGAAATAAAGGGAAAAGCAAGGTTACATTCGCTGAAGATGTGGAAGCGATTGCTGATCTTGAATGAAGGCAACTTAAAGAAGCCTTAAAGGAATCAAGGAGGTTGCAAACTCACGAACACGAAGAAAGGAGTTACAACACAACATCAGTTCAGCCCGCCGCCAATCTAGGGGGAAGCCTAAGTGCTGAAACAACTTCTGAAAGCAATTTGTTGCAGGTTGCTGAAAAGGGAAGAAGCAGTCCTGTTGTTGAAAAGGAAATTGAACAAGCACAATTGGCTGCGCAAGGAGAAAGCTAATTTGTGACAATCATGCCAGAAGCCGATCTGGAAACAGCAAACCAGATCCGAGCCATCGACTCATGAAACCAGGAAGCTGAACAAAGGAATGCAGATTCAGAGATAGTCATGCCAGAAAACGCCGAGCAGACTACCACAGTAGCTAAAGGAGGAACTGCTAAGGAACCTACTGCTGAAGTGAATACCTCACTAGATGCTGAGACAAGAGCATAATTACAAGCAGAGCTCACAGCCAGTGTGCGAGCTCGGAATGAGCAATATCTACGCCAATTAGGTATTGAACCTTCTACCGTTCCAGGATGGAATACAAAAGCAAATTCCACAAGAGTGCTCAAAAGAACAATAGAAGACATCTGGCAAGGACGCATTCCTGTTCCCAGCTCTCCAGATGTCTCAGGAATATCCTTCAGTGATCTTCCCAGCTCTGTTAATGAAGAAGATACAGGGACAGTCACCGATGGAGAATCAATATTCAGAACAGAAACTCTTAGAGTGCCCATGGAAGGACCACCTAATAGAAACTACAAGGCAAAGAGGATAGCAAAGTGGTGTCCCCCTGTCACAGTAAGAGATGAGGAGAACGAGCATCTCATCTCCGGGGCACGAGACATCATTATATTCGTAGAAGCTCAAGCTGCTACCGAAGTTAATGACTCATATCCTGCTGAACTTCAAGGCAAAACGTCCGATCAAGAATGGCTGAGAACTGAATTCATGCGATGGCAATTCTTTGATTATGCCACTCATGAATTGCATTATGAGGATCGCTCAATCATGATGGCAAGGAAGGGTCTTAACTACTGGAGATGTGAAGAAGAATGGGCTGACAATTGGATGGACCAGACATCCAAGAGACTGTATACAGTGAAGCAAGTTGCTGCGAGGTTATAGAAGATCAAGGCTCACAGAGTAGCCACCGGTGATCGATCTTTGCCACCATCTGAATATGCCATAGAAGATTCTCCACCATTCACTCAGAATTTCAAATCTCCTGCCACCAGACGACAAATGGCCGCTGCTGAAGAACTCAGGAAGAAGCTAGTAACAGAGCAAGCTGAAAGAAATAAAGAGGAGAAAAGGTTGAAGATGTTGGAATTTAAGGAGAAAGTTTTGAATCAACTTGCCAAGAAGCCCTTCAGAGTACACGACTCAAGGTTGTCCGAACAGCATCCTGCTGTAGAAGAAGAAAAAAAGGAAACTGCTCGCTCGGAAATGGCCCCGGCTGATCAACCATCCTCTTCCACTGCAAGATTGGCCACCACCGCTCTCATGTCTACCGCTGAAAATAAAATTGTACCTGCTGAGGACTCTACACTCATGGCAATTGAGCCTATGAACACCAGCACCTATCAGAGAGATCTCTAGAACTATATTCATACCATGGTAGAACGAAGCATTGGAGAGCAGATGATACCAATCATGCGCAAAGAAATCTCTACTATCGAAGACGAAATTCTTGCCATCCAACTAGATAACTTCGAGACCTTCTCCACTGGAGTTTTTGCTGCGATCAAAGAGGGGGAAGAGAAGAGGTTAGCCAAAGAAGCAGCAAGAAGAAAGGATTCATCGATTAGAAGCCAGAAGATTACAAGAAGAAGAGCTAAGGAGACAACATGAGGAGGAAGAGAAAGAAGAACAAATAAGGATAGAAGAGAAAGAAAGAATCAGAAGACAAGAGCGAGAAGCTCTCATGGACAACTTCATGAAGAAGAAAACAGAGACTCTCAGAAAAATGAAGAAGCCTACCGCAGGTTCCTTAAGTGCCAAGAATGCTGGTAATTCTAACTCTTCAACAACTAAGAAGAAATATCTCTTCAAACTCTACATCTCCTAGCTACTTGAACAATCTTTACAATTTGGGATATGTGACTGTACTAAAAAGCATGATTAGCAATAAAAACTAACCCAGGTTGAAGACAACATCTCATTGTCCAACGCTAATCTAAGTGAATTAGCTGAAATTACACACTTGGTGTAATCCGCGAACTGCGTGGAATGTGATGTGTGCGATATGTTTCTGTGATTGCTTGATGATATCATGTGTGAATATGCTCTGTACTTACTTGGTAATATGATTTTGAAGCTATTTACTTGATTAACTTATTTATCGAGCAATACCCTTGATACGTTAAGGGGGAATATTTAAGAACAATGTTGAGTCTACGGGAGATGAGTCACTGAGAATAGAATTGATAGGAAACTTTTGTGTAATCTCAGTAATCAACTTTCCCATGATCAGTCTAGATTAAAGTTTTAGATAGTGGCTTTGATCGCACCAAAAAGGGGAAATTGTTAGGAATATTGTTAGACCCCGCCACTGTAAACCAATTCATATGTTTTGGTGGATCAAAGCTATAGCAACTCAGTATCGAGTCAATTGTAAAAATTCATGTATAAGAATTTATACTCGAGTTGTAATAGATTAAGAAAAGGAAAAGATCAAGTTTGCTGAAGAAGTCAGCAAACTCACTCAATCACTAAAGATTGCTCAAGATCAGAACGACCAAAGATGCTAAGGAAGCGACGAGAATGCTGGAAGAAGAACTCTAGCAATCTACGGAGAGATCTGACGTATATCAGAAGTCAGCAGATGACAATCAACATTCACAATCAAGAGAAAGATTACAAAGTCGAACATCAGACGGACTAAAAGTTATGAGAAGAGCCAACCAATCAAGAGGATGGAATAATCATCATGAAGAAAAAGGGGTTCAGACCTACAAAAGATTCGTTCTGACAAATGATGGCTAGAGATAGATGCTACACCAATCAGAGACCAAGGGACTTGATGAGTCTCTGCACACTGCAGAAAAAGGAAGCATGCAGATAGGCGAGCATTCTCTTTGAGTCTAACGGACAAGATTCAAAGGACTGTTTGAATCCTCACCTATAAATAGGTGTCGTCCTTAATTGATTCAAAGGTTCGCGATTTCGTACATACAAGATTTAAAAAGGAGATAAAACTTATTCTCTTTAACACGCGAACTCATCCGAGCACAGATCTTAATTGAAGCTTTTCATAAGCTTTCATAACAGAAGCTCGAAGACCTGCGAAGTTTATCTTCAAAAGGTATATTTGGGATTCTTTCTATTCTAGAAAGAATCTAGCAGTCACTATTGCGGAGCAAGAGTGATTCGTACGGGCTACGCCAACACAAGGAAAGGTTCCGGGAAGAACTATAAAACTCCCAGCAGTCGACGTCCGAGGAGAAGGGAGGTTTGTCCTCACTCTAAGGAGCGACACCATGTTGAAGATTGGAGATTGAGGTGCTTGAAGGTGCGCGCTGACCAGACGGAGGAGCTGCTCAACGTTAGAGATCAGGTCTGAACTTGTACTCAGTCTTCTAGTGAATTTTCAATCAAGAGGACTGGAGAGTGGACGTAGAAGAATTGTTCGAACCACTATAAAAATTTGTGTGTCATTTATTGCTTTGCTACGTTATTTGTGTTTGCTGATTTAATCATTTGAAACTCAACACATCAAGTGTTTTAGTATAAACTGCAATAATCTAACAGTTACACGAGCTAAAATATTTAGAGGAACGCTTGCTAAATCGAGTCCTTAGCAGGATACGTGCAAGATAAACATTAACAACTTCCGCTGCATATATTATAACCCTGATCGGGGACCAACATATAGTGTTAGAGTTTGCAAACCCTAGCATTAATGCGCTCAAGCACTTTGTGGGCTAGACTAGGGACTAAATGCAAATAATAAAGTGGGCCCTCCTTATTAATTAATTCTTCCTTATTCAACCCATAACATAATTAATTTATAAAACATTGTTTTTCTTTCACCAAGGAAAGCAATGTAGACTCGCCCCTGTATTACCTCGTTGTATAGAACGGGTTGCATAGACTTGAACGATCCACATATTTAATGTTCCGGACATTAAATAATTAATTTAGCTTATGACAATTAGCCATAATTAATTAATATCTTTTTACCTGAGTAGTACCACTCATTTCTTTTCACATATGCCTGAATTAATAATTCAACATGCAGGCTTTAGCAAAATGAACTTTGTGAGCTCGTCGGGGATTGTCCCCATCCTAAAGCGAATATGATTACCTACTTGTCTAGTCTAAGAAGGCCACACACAAACCGCCAAACCCAAGATGCAGGTATTAGAGTACATGAAAGACTGCCACCATAGCAAGTCAAAGTGTGGTCAACTTGTGTATGTCTCTTAGCCTTCTATTATGTTTAAGATCATATCAAGTATGTTGAGATCTGGCACATTCACGTGTCAATGAGAAAGGCGCATCTCATTGCTGATTCCATCAATACATAAAGATGTACCAACATATTAAGTAGCTAGGATAACCTCATTTATATACTGATGTGTCGCAGCCTAACTCGACAGCCTATCCAGGAACTGATCAACTGTGATACTTTTTTATATCTTGCTAGGTCAAATGATTCATATGATCCTCTGTGATCTCCTACACACCATATGATCATCCCTATATGCTAGATATGGATATTATTGTTCGTATCGTATGTTTCTTATATCAGATAGCAACTATATTGATGTAACACACTTATGAAGACCAGTGTATCAAATAGTTTAATGTTACGAATACACCTAATCATAAATACTTTTAGTATACAGTTAGAAATTAGGAAACTGGTTTACTCCCTATTTGATGTTTTGGTGTATCAAAACTAGCTTTAAGTTTCAAGTCAATTTCTACATATAATCCTTGTATAGGATGTATTGTGTTGTAATAGAGAAATTAGAAAATGGAAGCTCTGAAGATCAAGAAGGCAAAAGTCTAGTTTCAAAACTAGAAACTAGAAAAGAGCTTAAGATGCTGAAGTCGGGTTTCGGAACTTAAAACTTGAAAAGACTAGAAAATCGATTTTTGGAAACTGAATTTTCACCTGCGATGCTTTCACAAAGGAAGGAAACTAGAAACTCAAATCTTGAAACTTGAAATCTAGAGGATTTTAGTTTTCAGTTTCAAAGCTTAAAGAGCACATGAAAAGCGAGAAGACAAAAGAGATCCGAGTGGAACTCAAAGTCTTATCCAAGATTCCTTAAAGAAATATGCCAACAATCATGTATGAGAAATCTTCAGTTTTTAAGTTCCTTGTACTGAAACTCGCTCTGACAAGGGCAGATGAAAGTACACTGCAAAAAGGTAAAAGCATATCTGAACAGTACAAAGTAGGCTGCTATAGCAGACAAAGTTTGGGCGATGATTGGATGACATGCTATTTGTCTCTAACGGATAAAAATTCAAACAGTCATCAAATCGTCCATAAATAGAAGACCACATCTTCGGAGGGGAACACTTTTGAACTTACGCAAAGAACAAGCCAAAACTCTGTCATAATAAAAGCTCTCTGAATATTTTTGTGTTTCTTACGAGAACATGAGGCTTAACTATCTAGCTTAAGCTTTTCATTTGGTGTTATAACTTTTCAAGTAATACACACAGCAGCAAGTTTTCCTTTCTGGAATTCTGATTATCACGGGCAACTGCCAACCAAACAAAGTTCAGGGAAGAACAACAAACATCCACCATTCCAGCTTGAAGGTTGCGAGGTGTGTCCTAACTTCAAGACTAAAGAAGAAAGAAAACCAAGTTTTTTGGCGAGTGCGCTAGCAAGCCGACGGACATTAGCATTTGAAGGGCTAGCTATATAATGTGAGATCCTTGTAAACTGCTACTTAGTAAATTCTCGGATTAAGTTCTGTAGAGTGGACGTAGGACTTAAGGATCCAAACCACTATAAATATCCTGAGTCGATTATTGCATTATTTAAGTTTCTGCAATCTAAGCTTTCAATTTGGTTTGATAAGCTCGTTTTTCTACTCACTTATCGCTTTTTTTTCCTTTCTTTAATGCATTTTAACTTGTTTTCTTGAATAAACTGAGCATGAGTATATATTAGAGGGTATTACGCTTGCCATGGTGAGATTTTACAGGTTTTAGGCCAAATCCAATGGAGAACCCGTACCGAAAGAAGCAGATGTTCAAAGAAATAGTCACTACTTCTTCCACCATTAGAATCTGAGCTAATGGAGCATGGCATTTGAAAGATCTTTGAGTTAGCTTTCCAACGAAACTGGAATCGGATCAATCGGAGTTCTGACGCGAAAGTTATGGCCAAAACCGTGAGACTGCGCAGAAGGGTCAGAAGTGGCGAAACGGTCTCTGTCTCGACCAAAATGAAATCCATCTCGGGCGAGATATAAGCATCCATCTCGGCCGTGGCAGGACTTATCTCGGCCGAGACGCGTGATTTTTCAGCCCAAAGTCGTACGAAACTGAAGATTTGAAAGGAAAAGATATCATATCAAGATTGGGATGAATTTTGGAACCAAGATACCATCCAAGGCCTCAACCCTACTCCTATATAAACTCATAATTAGCTCAGAATTATTAGCCTTCGTTTTATCTTTAAACCTCCAGCCTTCTTTTTAGCTTTCCTTTATTTTATGTTTGCTTTAGAATTCCTCTTTACTTTTTGTTGAACCTTTACTTTTTAATGCAATCTTTATTTTTCCCTGCAATGTTTACTTTCAATATGTTAGGCTAGAACCCTAAACAGGTTCTAGGGTTTCTCCATCTGTGATGCTTGTTTAGATTTATTTATTCAAACCCTTGGTTTAAACTCTTTGATTTTATTTCAAATCTATTTTGAGTTGAAGGATCGAGAGATGAAAATTGGAATAGGTGTTAGTTATTGATTGAAGGACCGAAAGGTGAAAATCGATAATAGGAAGTGAGAGTTTGATGCTTTTGAATTCTGTCTGACCACGAAGATTTCAATTGTAGGAAAATCAAGATTTTTATGAAATTGATTAATTGGTGTATTTTGAGACCGAAAGGAGATAGATCACTAATTAGTAATTTAGGTTTTAATTGCCCGACCAAGGAATTAACTCCACAATAAAAGGTTTTCCACCAAAATTATCTTTTATGGGTTTGAATATTTATTTCTTGCATGTTGATCAGTTTGGTAGATTTCCCTAGAATCTGTGCTTTTTCATATTTGAATTTTCACTCTTTAAATTAATTGCTTTGAAAAAACTCAAAACCCTTTTGAATTGAATTACCCAAACAAAGGTTTCAAAAACTATATTCAGTATATGATTCCATTCATTGCACTATCCCTGTGGGTTCGACAACCTTTGGGTACTTATAAATTTATTTATCCTATGCTATAATTTGTATGCAGATTTAGCATCGATCAAATTGGCGCTGTTGCCGGGGATAGTCAGACGGCGAGTCATTACTGGAAAGTTGGAGAACTTCTGGATTGGGTTGTATTTTCTTAATTTTATTTTTAATTGTCGAGTCAGTTCTATTTTTCGCGTGCGTGTGTGTGTGTCGCGTCTGTCTCGGACGAGGTGAGTCCCACCACGGTCGAGATGTATTCCTTATCCCGGCCGAGATACATCTTAAATCGGCCGAGACATATTTTTCCATCCTGGCCAAGTTGAGTCACAACTCGGCCGAGACTAGCACCTTCATCCCGGCCGAGATAGCGTCTAGCACAACCGGGACAGCCTGATTTCTTTCTCGGTTTCTGTGCAGGTGCATGAACACGCGGAATAAAGGAAAGGCACTAGAACCTTTTATACCAGAAATCGAAGCAGTCTGCAGGACCAACAGAAAGAAGGGAACGAAGCTGAACTTTGAGATGGCAGAAAATCCGGAAGCCCCACTGCAAAACATGACACCGGAAGAGCAGAGGCAATTCGTGAATGAGGTGCAACAGCTGAGGGCGCAACTTCTTACAGCCCAAGCTACCCAAGCCGAGCAAGCCGCAAGACTGGCGGAACTAAATGAAAGACAAGTCATAGTGCCACAAAGGTCTATTCTAGACCGATTTGTACCACAGCAGGAAGAGGCAGGATTCAGGGTTGGTATAAATGCCAACAACTTCGAGCTGCTCACAGGGCCGATACAGATGGTGCAGCAGAACCAGTTTGGAGGGACAGCCGTAGAGGATCCCTATGCCCACCTCAGCAAATTCATAGAGGTGTGCGACACGATAAAGCAGAATGGAGTCCCCCAAGACGCCATCAGGATGAGGCTGTTCTCATTCTCACTCAGAGATGAGGCGCGGTCTTGGTTCGCTGGGCTTGATAAAAGCCAAATTAGGACATGGGAGGAGCTGCGAGCCGCATTCCTCACCAACTACTTCCCACCGAGCCTGTTGCTGAAAAGAAAGGTTGCCATCACCACATTGAAGCAGTTGTACGATGAATCCCTGCATGAAGCCTGGAAGAAATACAAGGAGCTGCTGAGACTCTGCCCTGGGCATGGAATTGACCTCGAAATGCAGGTCTGTCACTTCTACGAAGGCCTGACACCGCACATGAAGCAGTTAGTCGATGCATCTGCTGGTGGGGTACTGATGAAGAAGAGCGGAGCATAAAGTATGAGGCTTCTGGCAGACATGGCACTGAAAAGCCACCAATGGCCGACCGAGAGACAGACGGTACCAGTCAAAGCCGTGGAAGCCAAGCCAGAGTTTGATGTGGTCGCGGAGGTGAAGAAACTCCGAGAAGAAATTGAGAAGCTGGGGACCACAAAAGTTGCTGCCGTTCCTACTGAGCCAAGCATGGCAATCGTACCGGTGGAGGCTGATTACATCAATCGAGGAACAAGCAGTTCATCTGGAGCTGGAAGTTCGGAGGTAAACTACATAGGCGGTGGTTATCACAATAACTACCGCGGTAATCAGGGGTATCACTATAACCATGGGCGATCTCACCATGGTTTTTCTTATGCTAACCCCTCTGCTGCAGAGCACCCTCCTCCTGGTTTTGATGTAGGTACCGGAGGCGAAATTGTGGAGAGAAAGAAGTCCGTGCTCGAAGACACATTGGAGAAATTCATCAAAAGCTCGGACAACCGATTTGGCAAGGTGGAGAACGAAGTCAAAGGGATGGCCAATCACATGCAAGTAATGACAAAGCATCTGGAAATGATGGACGTCCAATTGAGTCAGATTTCCAACACCTTAGGGAATCAGCACAAGCCGGGGCAACTTCCGAGTATGACGGAAAAGAATCCAGCAAGGGAAAAGTCAGTTAATGCTATCTCGCTTCGATCTGGAAGGAGATATGAAGGCCCGAGCAACCCAGAAGGAGGAGAAAGTGAAGCAGAGGATAAAAATCCCGCGAAAGACCGCTCTATCTCGGTCGAGATGGAAGCTATTCCGGTCGAGGCAGAAGGAAGTAGGACGGCCGAGGCAAAAAGCGGAACGGCCGAGATAGAGCAGCCCAGCCCGGCCGAGATAAGCCAAGAACGGCTGGGGCAGAAGCAGAGCAGGATGGCCGAGGCGGGCGCATCTCGGTCGAAACAGAAAGCCAAGCAGGGCGAGAAAGAAAGGGAGAAAGAGAAAAGAATTGAGCCGGTTGCTCCAATGCCCTTCCCACAGAGATTCGCAAAGAAAAGGGAAATATCGGGATACATGAAGTTCTTAAGGAGGCTGATGAGCGAGAAGAAGCAGTTCGTGGAGAACGAAACTGTGAAGATCCACGAGGAATGCAGCCTGCTACTACAGAAGCAGATCCCTATCAAGAGATCAGACCCAGGATGCTTCTCGATACCTATCGAGATCGGAGGCAAAGAGTTCCAGAATGTGCTATGTGACACCGGGGCGAGCATCAACCTGATGCCCTGGTCCATCTACAAGAAGCTGCAAATCGGAGAGATGAGAGCCACCACGATTACCCTCTAGATGGCGGACCGATCTGTGTCCAAGCCTAAAGGTATCGTAGAAGATGTTCTTATACGTGTTAGGCACTTAATCTTCCCTGCAGATTTCGTCGTCCACGACATGAAGGAAGATGCCAACACTCCGATGATCCTGGGGAGAGAATTCCTCGACACAGCTGGTGTCCTGATCGACTGCAAGAAGGGAGAGATCACACTGAGAGGTAATGAAGAGTCTATCACCTTCTGCATAGACAAGAACAAGAGGAAAGGAGAGTGCAACCGGATTGCAACTGCTGAAGAAGAAGAGGAAGAAGACGATGAGACACCGGAGGAAGAAGAAGAGGCCATCCGGTGGGAACGAGGCGGCAATTAAGCTGCCTCCTTCCGAGTACACCACCGTCATCCAAAATCGGAGAGTCTTCATGATTGACTCAAGGGGTCAACGAGTCTGGACTCGACCGCCTTGGTGAGCTGAGCTGAGTCGAGCCACGACGGTAAATAAGGCACTGAATGGGAGGTAACCCATTGTGTTTCAATTTTTCCTTGTTTTTTTAGTATTTTCGAATTTATTTTATTTATTCTGTTACTTCACTTTTATTGTCTTTTGAAAAAAAAATTTGAAGTCTGTCTCGGCCGATACAGAGTCCGCCATGGCCGAGACAGAGGACCAAGACGTGGAATACTTCGACCGATAAGGAGGTCGCCAGAAGGCTCCATCTCGGCCGAGATGACATTCGCCACGGCCGAGATGGAGTGCCAGCAGACACAAATCCATGCCGGTCTGAGTCTGAAGATGAAGGATAAAAAGTTGGTGTCTGAGGCCAACAATCAGGTACAGCTTCGAACTCTGAATCTGACTTTCAAACTTATTCTCTCTAATTTTCGAATAAGTTTGGGGGGATGAAGATTTAAGGGTTTTGAAACTCTTTTTTATCTTTTAGTTGCTTTATTTAAATTTCTGCATGAATAAATTTTTGAATAAAACGTGAGACTGTGGGAACTTGAGCATGATTGATAACCCTAACAAGAATGCAAGATTTGAATTGATTGACTTAGTTTGCGTTGATTGTGATAGTGGTTGAGTATGCCTATGAATGTGAATACCGCATGATTACTTGTTTTGATACTTGCGTTGGCATGAGATAGATGATGATTTGATGTTTACTGTGGAAGAAAAATTGTCCTAAGTGTGAGTTTTTGAGCCTGAAATTCGATTGTGAGTGTGTCTGTGTTGGTCCCGAAATATCAGGGTATTACTTGGCAGCGGAAAATGTGTTAGATCGTTTCTTGCGCTCTGCTGGTTACTCAGCTGACTGGGACCTTGTCAGCTGGTAAGTCAACTGGCACTCTGAGTACTCAGCTGACTGGCAACTGGCTCGTCAGCTGGTAGCTCAAGACTTAGAATGTTTTAGCCTTG
>JAPKLW010000854.1:95153-151750 GCA_026898455.1 Plectranthus barbatus
TGGTAACATCCGACTGGTAGAACATGCTGGTGATCTTTGTGCTGGCAGTCTCTGCTGGTGACTTGCGTTGGCACAATCTAAGTCTACCAATTTGTCTGATGTTAACTCTTGGAATCTCCCATGACTGGTGGCTTCACCGCTGGTGAACAGTGTCAGTGAGAACACCTATTCTGCTGATAAGGTTTGTCAGTTCCCTGCTGATGAAAACCTTCCCAACTGGTGAACAGTGCCAGTCATTAGCTCTTCTCATGCTGATGAACAGTGTCAGCACGAGTCTTGTCAGTCGCTTGCTGGTGAGACTTTTCTCAACTGGTAAGTACATCTCATGCTGGTGAACAGTAGCCAGCATGAGTCTTGATCAGCTGCGACTTACAACTCAAAAGACCTAAACAGGACTTTACATTTGAGATCTAGAGCTATCTAGAGACAACTGACGCTGGTAGGACTTAGGATTTGATCCACCAAAACACCAAACTAGAATCTAAACAAGTAGCTACTGGGAAAGGAAACTTAGCCAAATTTCCCAACAGTCTGCAATTTTGAGTTTCTCTAGAACTTGCTTTGTATCTTTTTCAAGACTGCTAGTGTGCACAGGTTTAGGAAGTGATTTTAGGCCATTTTTGTTTAGCATATTTTTCCCATACACTGTCCTAGTTAAATGTTATCCCTAGTCAGCCCTTTTGAGCCTATGATATTTTCTTTCTTTGTCTATGAGTTGGAAATAAATAGGGGAATCAACTCTTGTCTATGAGAGTGGGTTGTGATTTGTTTGAGAAGGATAAGATATTATTATAAGGGTGAAAGCAAAAGAAAAGGTTGGGCTCTAGAAAATAGAAAAGAAAAAAAATGTGTTGTTGTGTTTGTTGATCCTTATAAGCTCAATTGAATATTCAAAATTGTTTAAGAGCATAAAAGGATATGTGTGAAAAGAAAAAAAGAAAAAAAAAAGAGAGAAAAAGAATAAAAGAGCCTTGGTTGATGTTGAATATTATAGGAGATGGGTGGATATCACTAGATAGTGGTTTGATTAATTGAGGATTCCCTGATTGATTTTAGTCACTTGGCCAAATATTTCTCTACCCTTCACAAAAGCCTACATTACAACCTTGAATAAAGTCCTTTCTGATCTTAGACTTGTGTGCACATATTTGCAGTGGAGATTGAGATTATTTGATAGCCTATGGTAGAGCTTGATTTGCATGACTTGTGTGTGATCTCATAATTATCCTAAACACTTGAGTGAATGAGTGAAACACTTCCCATGTGAGTCTTCCATAGTTTACAGATTTTCTGACTCTTTCAAAACTGCTGGTGTTTAGTAGATTTACGAGTTTGAATGTGATGAATCTTGTGAGGCATTGAACTACTCTTCTGCTTGAACTTTTGATTCTTTCTTTTGTTGATTGAGGACAATCAAGTGTTTAAGTTTGGGGGGTTTGATAAGCTAGTTTTTCTACTCACTTATCGCTTTGTTTTTCCTTTCTTTTATGCATTTTAACTTGTTTTCTTGAATAAACTGAGCATGAGTATATATTAGAGGGTATTACGCTTGCCATGGTGAGATTTTACAGGTTTTAGGCCAAATCCAATGGAGAACCCGTACCGAAAGAAGCAGATGTTCAAAGAAACAGTCACTACTTCTTCAACCATTGGAATCTGAGCTAATGGAGCATGGCATTTGAAAGATCTTTGAATTAGCTTTCCAACGCAACTGGAATCGGATCAATCGGAGTTCTGACGCGAAAGTTATGGCCAAAACCGTGAGACTGCGCAGAAGGGTCAGAAGAGGCGAAACGGTCTCTGTCTCGACCGAAATGAAATCCATCTCGGGCGCGATATAAGCATCCATCTCGGCCGTGGAAGGACTTATCTCGGCCGAGACGCGTGATTTTTCAGCCCAAAGTCGTACAAAACTGAAGATTTGAAAGGAAAAGATATCATATCAAGATTGGGACGAATTTTGGAACCAAGATACCATCCAAGGCCTCAACCCTACTTCTATATAAACTCATAATTAGCTCAGAATTATTAGCCTTCGTTTTATCTTTAAACCTTCAGCCTTCTTTTTAGCTTTCCTTTATTTTATGTTTGCTTTAGAATTCCTCTTTACTTTTTGTTGAACCTTTACTTTTTAATGCAATCTTTATTTTTCCCTGCAATGTTTACTTTCAATATGTTAGGCTAGAACCCTAAACAGGTTCTAGGGTTTCTCCATCTATGATGCTTGTTTAGATTTATTTATTCAAACCCTTGGTTTAAACTCTTTGATTTTATTTCAAATCTATTTTCAATTGAAGGATCGAGAGATGAAAATTGGAATAGGTGTTAGTTATTGATTGAAGGACCGAAAGGTGAAAATCGATAATAGGAAGTGAGAGTTTGATGCTTTTGAATTATGTCTGACCACGAAGATTTCAATTGTAGGAAAATCAAGATTTTTATGAAATTGATTAATTGGTGTTTTTTGAGACCGAAAGGAGATAGATCACTAATTAGTAATTTAGGTTTTAATTGCCCGACCAAGGAATTAACTCAACAATAAAAGGTTTTCCACCAAAATTGTCTTTTATGGGTTTGAATATTTATTTCTTGCATGTTGATCAGTTTGGTAGATTTCCCTAGAATCTGTGCTTTTTCATATTGGAATTTTCACTCTTTAAATTAATTGCTTTGAAAAAACTCAAAACCCTTTTGAATTGAATTACCCAAACAAAGGTTTCAAAAACTATATTCAGTATATGATTCCCTTCATTGCACTATCCCTGTGGGTTCGACAACCTTCGGGTACTTATAAATTTATTTGTCCTATGCTATAATTTGTATGCAGATTTAGCATCGATCAATTTGTAACCTTCAATACTTTCTAAGTATTGAAGTGTATAATTGAAAACTGAAACTCAAATATATCAGAAACTAAGTTTAACAAAATCAAGTTTTCGGAAACTAAAAACTGAAAACTGAGTTTTGGTTTTCAGAGTGCAAACATATTAAATACTTCTAATGCATATAAAAACACTTTGATCTTGGGACCAACAAGTGGTATCAGTGTCAGTCAGTTTTAAGTTTTCGAGTCAAAAGCGGGACATTTGAATTCAAATTTAACTTTTCTCACAAGTCTCATTAAATGTGAGGCAGGGGACAGATCAATCCTAGAGTGCCACGTGTCGAGACCCACTCCCCCACATATGAACTTTAGCAGGCAGGTCAACCCGCACCTCATCCTAACTGTCGATCATGTGTAGTCAAAGCAATCTTGTATGTCCATCCTAAGATTCGAATTTAATAAATATGCTAAGGGTGTTTAGAATTCATTCCTACTGCAATTTTTATCTCTGCAAATATACGAAACCCTCAGAAAACCCAAAGCATTCAATGCGTCTCATACATGCATTCCCTTCATTTATTCTAAATCACCTGCATTAAAAATGCCAAAGAGAACATCCCTAGAAAATCCCGAGCAAGGGACAACCACATCTGGCCAAACTGAGCCGCACTCAGTGAGAAAAGACATCCCATATGCCAAACTTTTTAAATTGGCCAAGGATGAAGAATCGACCGAACTTGTGACGCTCGAACAGAGGAGGGCACCCCAGATAAACAAAGAGAAAATCTTATTATGGGAGGAAGCCAAGAAAGTTTGCCCAGACTCATGTTTGGTTGAGAAACTGCAAAATGAAGAACTGATTTTACTTTTTGACTATTTATCCTAAACGATTCCATTCGTTTATGGTAGCCAAATTTTATGCAAATGCTGAGATTGCCAAAGGTGAAAAATCCTTCACAACAACAGTAGTCGAAGTGTCAATCCGTGTACACCCCCAAATACTGAATAATTTTTTTCAGTTGAAAAATAATAGCGTGCATTTTGGTTCCTATCGACATGGAGTTACAGATTACATAGAAGAGCACTGGAGGAACTGGAAAAAGCCATCCATGAAAATTGGATGGAAAGTTACCACCAAGACAACAGAACTTGATGTTTTTTATAAATTTTTGGGAGATATCGTTATCAAGATGCTTCAATGTGAGGTGGGATCACACTCTGAAATGAGCAAAAAGAAATATTCAGTTTTGATGGCGATCTATGATGAGTTTTGCGGTCATTGGGCAGAATTCATTTTTGAAAGAATTTTAGGGAATGCTAGGTTAAACTCCACTCTACCTAGCAAGGGAGTTTTTGCCACCGGTGTAAGTTTTGGTCTGAAGATCAGTTTTTTTATCGAGAAAATTATGCGCACATTGGATGAAGGAGAAGAACTATTGCCCACAGACTTCTTTCCACCCAACAACAATATTCAAGAAATTCTCAGTTATGAAAAAGAAAAGGAAGATAGTTTTCAGCAAGCAATGCAAGATCTGCCGACTCTCACCAACCTTGGAGAGGTGACAAGTAAGCCAAGTCCGAAAAAACATAAATTGACTTCTCAGATTGAGAAAGGTCAAAGCTCACCTAGCAAGGGGAGAGGTGATGTTTTTGCAGGAGCTGCAATCCCAGTTGTTGTGAGGAAACCCAAATCAACTACTACCAAATCAAAAAAAAAAAAATCAAAAGTAAGGTCAAAAGGAGTGTATTGATAAAATCTTGGTCGGATTTAAGAGAAGAGAAGGGAGAGGAAATCACCGGATTAAAACATTCGATCATATGGCACTCCTCCTAGTAGCTCCCATCATTGTGTTTACATAGATTTGTAAATGGAGAAGGTAACTGACTCGTCATTGACTCAAAATGTCAGTTTCCCATCTCGAATGTCAATCAGAGCTCCTCCAGTCTTCAAGAATGGCCTCCCTAGTATCAGTGGAACGTTGTGGTCTTCCTCTATGTCTAGGACCACAAAATCAGCCAAGATGATGAAGTCTTTCACTTTGACGAGCACATCCTCCACGATGCCCCTCAGATAGGAGACGGACCTGTCGACCATCTGAAGTAAGATGGTAGTCGGCTTGATGCTTCCAATCACCAGTCTCCTAAAGATTGACAGTGGCATGAGGTTGATTGATGCACCGGAATTGCACAGGACCTTACCAAAGGTCTCTCCTCCAATAATGTTGGTGAATGATCCCGGATCCTCCCTCTTCAGTGGCATCTTCTTTTGTATCACCGCATTGCATTCTTCAAATAGGTTGACTGTCTCATTCTCCATGAAAAGTCTTTTCTGAGAGACCATATCTTTCAGAAACTTGATGTAGCCGGGCATCTCTCGTAGTGTTTCAACCAGTGGAATGTTGATATGCACTTTCTTTATGTTCTCCAAAAATCGTGCATATCGCTCATTCATCTTCATCTTAGCAAATCGCTGTGGAAACGGCATCGGTGGCTTCTTCAAAGGCATAGGGGCGGTTGCATCGGTTGAAGTGGAGTGTCGTGTGCAGTCTCTCATATGCCTCGGCTTCAATTGACGTGCTCCATGTCGGTTAAAACTGAGGTCTCATCTGTGACCTCGTCCACTTTCTCGATCTCCTCGATCTCCGGTGGGGCTGATCCTGGATTCTTCGGCCCTTCATAAGATTTTCCCCCTCTGAGAGTGATGGCATTGACCTCGTTCCTTTGGTTCTTGGGGTTGACTTGAGTGTTATTACAAAATTGACCATGTTTGTGATGGGCTTCGAGGGCATTGGCGATTTAACTTACTTGAGTCTCTATTATCTGCATGTGCTTGTCTTCTCGGTGTACCTTGGTGTTCACTCTGGATATCTTTTGCTCTAGCTTCCTGACTTTATCAATTGATCCCTGCATGAACTTAGCTAAAATCTCCTCGAGATTCGACTTGTTTTGCTCCACCACGACTCCATTCTGCACTGCAAATCCAGGCGGTGGTTGCTCAGTAGCTTAAGGGTTTGCATAAGAGAACCTTGGATGATTCCTCACATTGTTGTAGTTGTAGGACTCGTTGTTCTGCTGATATCCTCCACGGTAGTTATTTTGGTAACCACCTCTTTGGACAAAATTGATGTCTACATAGTCCCCTTCAACTGGAGCTTGGATAGGCTCCACAACTGCAACAGGCTGCTCTACTTTCAATGCAGCGAAGTCCTCACACAGCTTCTTTACCTTTGTGGCTATGATACACCTCTTCAGTGACCTTCTCCACAGCTTTCACAGGTCGTTGACGAATTAAGGGCCACCTGTGATTATTGTTGGCCATCTTTGGGAAGAACTCCATGGCCCTCTTTCCACTCTTTGCCATAATGGTGTCCCCCAGTGTGGCATCTAACAACTCTACAGTCCTCTCATTCAGCCCTTCGTAGAATGTCTCGGCCTGCTCTCCCAATGAAAGTACATGTCCTGGTCAGGCTTTGAGCAATTTCTTATAGCACCCCCATATCTCATAGAAGTTCTCCTCAGGTCGTTGGGCGAATCCCGTGATGTCCTTTTGTCGCTGCCTGATGATGTTGGCAGGGAAGAAGTTCCCTAAGAATTCATTCCTCAATTGCGTCCAAGTGCTGATGTTGCTCTTATCTAGGGCAGAAAACCAAGCCTGCGCTTTATCACGCAGGGAGAATGCGAACATACGCATTCGGATCACGCTCTGATTGACTCTACTGATCTTGACAGTGTTGAAGAGTAGTATGAACTTCTCAAGGTGCGCATATGGATCCTCAGAAGCTCTCCCACCAAATTGGTTTTGTTGCACCATCTGCATGAATCCGAACTTCAGCTCGAAGTTGTTGGCATTGATGTCAACCCTGAAGTCCGTTTCCTAAAATTGAGGATGGTATCTCGTCTGAATGGCATCCTCGTCCTCATCCTCATCATCAGCATCGTTAGGTTCCTCTAGCGGTTCCTCTTCTTCTCCGGGATCATCATCAAAGAGCGGGTTGCGGCGTACATGTCGTTTATTCTGGTTGTTCCTTTCGAGGTTCAGCTACTGTAGTTGCTCCCTCATAGTCTGAACTTCTCGAACAAGTGCAGCTTGTTCTTTCGGAGTCAGTTGTGGTGGATTTGGTTGCACGTTTTCAGCCATTGGTTGATTACTTGAGCTTTCTGGGTCTTGATTCTTCCATCGGTTGTTCCTTCGGCAAGTGGCTTCAATTTGTGGATCGTATTCCACTAGCTTCTTCCCACTTGCTCTTATAATCATATACTAACTGCACAGCAAAAGAGGTAGTGAATTAAAATTGCAAACAAAACAAAATTCAAAATAAAGAAAATACTAACTCTGATGTCGACTTTGACCGCCATGGGCCTAAATTGACCGATGTGAATAAAAATTCATGTCGACCGACGTGAGTATATTTCGGTCGATATCAAGAACAATAACGCAAAATAAAATGAAAATTAAAGTGCAAAATTTAAAACCTATTTCAAATATCCAATCACAGAATTAATAGTAAGGTTAATTCTATTCACTCCCTGGCAACGGCGCCAAAATCTGATCGCTAATTATTTTGATTAGCAATTTAGCTAAAGCTAATAATTCAGAGGTAGATAAATTATCGAACCCAGAGGAGTGAAGTATCTAAAAACCCTATCTTGGAATATTGGTTAGGGAAATTCAAAAGTAGAGTTTTGGACATTCAAAAATAAAAATAACTTGGAATTAAAATTAAACTTGGAAATCGAAAAGACTTTTGGGATTCAAATATGTGAAACACAGGTCCTAGAATTTTCTACCTATTATGTCTTACATGAAATGATGAATCGATTAATTACCAATTTAATTCCTTCTCATAGAGGAACATTAGAAAATTATTAAGAATTTCTAGTTCAGACAATTCATAAATTAGATTAATTAATTCTTTCTATTCTTTCGATCTTGAGAAAATCCAATTAACTCCTTAAACCTACGAATTTATTCCTACAACCTATTTCACTCTTTTCAGACTAGAAATCAAATTGCATTATGAAAATCTTTTTCCATTGACAATAATTAACTTTTGAGTCTTTAATATCAACTAACAAATCTAATGAGTGGCCAACAAATTAAGATTGCAAATCAAGTACCAGATTTCATAAACTATGATCGGAAAGGCAATTTAATTCAATTAATCACACATGCACGCATAATAATTCGAAACTCTAGATCTATTAAAAATTTAGTTACACATAATCATTATAAAGATCATCAATAAACGATAAAACATGTAATTGACTTGCATAAGTAAACTCAAATGTAAAAATTCATGCAGAAATCTCTACGAAATAAAACTCCAAATTACAATTGCTGCTGGAAACTTCAATCTCTAAAATACTGCATAAATTCTAATTTTCGACCTCTAAGGGTATTTATAATGGTGGTAGATGTATCCAATTAGGCCTAGGAGAATAAATATAAATTTATCATCTAATTCTCGATTAAAACTTTGCCAAAATAGGTCAACGTCGATCGACGTGATGCCACAAGAGAAAAAGCTGTCAAAGAAGCTGAAAAACTCAGGCAAGAATTGGCTGACAAGGAGGAAGAAACAAGAAGAATTATCAGGCATAACTCTTTTTACCCCGGCCATCAATGTATATCTTGAAACTCTTTTAATTGAATTGCCGGAGGATCAAGCCACAGCCATTTCTTCCCAAACTTCTATCATTTATGAAGTAAAACATTTTGTCCAATCCCAACTAGAAGTGATAAGGCAGGAAACTCAAGAAGTGAAAGAAAAATTAGAAGAGAAAGAAAAGAAGGACGCCGAGACTATGGAAGTTGTCTCGTCCCTTAGAGTGACTATGGCTACTCTTTTTTATGTTGTCAAAAAGGGGGAAGAGGAAAGACAAAAAAGAGGAGAAACTCAGGAACTTATATACTCTAGTAGTCGTAGATCACTACTCGAGGTACACTTGGATTAAACTACTGAAGACCAAGGACGAGGTGAAGTTGGTGCTTCCCGAACTTTTCATGCTTGTTCAAAATGACAAGGGAGTCACAGTGAAGAGAATAACGTCTGATAATAGGACTGAGTTCTGCAATGGTCCTCTCATGGATTTATGTGCCGAAGTCGGGATAGGACATGAAAGATCATCTTTGAGAACCCCTCAACATAACGAGCTATCAGAAAGGAGGAATATGCTTAAAGAAGTCGTACAGACCATGCTGGCAGAGACCAATCTAAGTGAGCGTTTTTTAGGAGACGCTTTAATCACAAAATGTTATACACAGAATAAAAGTGGTCTCAATGGTCGTCTTCACAAAACTCCATATAAAGCATATCGCAGTCACAAGCCTTCTTTAGCTCATCTTCATGCATTTTGATCACCATGTTATATCCACATTTACGGGGAGTCAAGGTTGAATACCTTCTCTCCCAAAGCTGATGATGGTGTTTTCCTGGGATATGGACACTTATCTCATAAGGGATATAGAGTATTGAACAAGACTATTGTGCTTGTGGAAATAACATGCAATTTTATTTTTTATGAAGCTACTTTAGTGTGCAGAACTCTAGAGGAACTGGGTGAAAAGGTTCATAACCCAGAAACAGAGCCCTCAGCCTATATTCAAACAGTTGAGAGGGCCAGTGATGCTAATGAAATTGATGAGGCCTTGGATTCTATATCCCTAAATGATTGCACAAATCAATGGGTAATCCAACCTGGAGTATTTAGACTTGATGCAGATGACTCTGAAGAGGCTCTAGAGGTAGAAGAATCTGGAACCCATGAAGACCTAACAGGAGAGTTAAGAACTGGAGAGATCGAAGCTAACACTCAAGGAAGTCCAGTTTCAGAAGTCCCTCAAGCTAACGAAAGTCAATCTGCAAAGGAGCCAGAGCAAGACCCTGTTGGGTTTGGTATACATAAAGCATTTATTACGACGAGTATACATTCAACGGTATTTCCTATCTGTTTAACAAACTTACATGAGAGTAAAATTGGTATCCTCTTATCTCACCGATAGGGACGATCATATTACGTGTTGTAGATCGCAGAAGTTATTATGATCACTTGACCTAGTGATATGTAATATTATCACAGCCGAGACAGCGTACGAGGATAAGTCTGTCGGTGTAGGTTGCAGAATAGTCGGAAAGAAGTAATCTATCTTGATTACTTGATATGCTGGTATGTGCGGTTGCGTATTTGGACCACAGTGAGATGTATTCTACTGTTTGACATCGGAGAGTACAAGATCTCGATCTTGATTGAGTCCAAACCCTAACGAAGGATCAGGGGTTAGCACGAATGTGATGTTGCTTTGACTTGCCATTGTGGAGAGCCTGAGTAATGTGCTCGTATACCCGCATCTTGGGTAGCAGCAGTTCGTGTATTATAGCCTGAGACTGGAGCTAGGTAACCATATCCGAGTTATAGGATGGGGACATTCCCTTAGGAGCTCAATAACATTCATCATGCTAAAGTCCTGCAGGCTGATTAAGTTCAAGCACGAATGATAAGGTTTGAGTGGTACTGCTCAGGAAAATAAGATATTAATAAATTATGGTAGCTTGTCAAAAGCTCCAATAAATTAATGAATGTCCAGTAACCTTAAATATGGAGATTCTCAAGTAAATGCAGCTCGTTCTCATAACGTGGTAATAGAAGGGTGAGTCAATATTAATTATGTGGTAAAAAGGAATTAATATTAATTAATTAATTGTGTTCTGGGTTGTGGACATGAGAATTAATTAATTGTTAGGCTCAATTTATTATTTGCATTAGGTCTCAGGTCTAGCCCAATTAAATATGTTGAATGGAGTCCAATAGCCGATTAGAGTTTGCAACAATAAGTCTATAAATAGACAGTTCTCTCTCACAAACCCTAGAACTTTGAAATCAATCAAAACCCTAGTTTGGAGAGAGAGTGGGCCGCGCCTCCTGTGTGTATGGGAGAAGAAGAAATTCAACTCCGGCTTTCACATTCACAATTCTTTAGAATCCTCACCAGTAGTAGGATTGAACAATATTAGGATACAGATCTGAAGATCTAATCTGGAGAACATGTTTTCTTTCCCTTTTTCTCTTTCCCAATAATTAAATCTTGAAATTGGATTTGTCTAATTTCTGTTTCTGCATATTTAATTAATTCGCGTGGTTAAATCAAGGGATTGGAATTCAAACGCGAAAGATTGGATCTAACACAACGGAGTTAAGGTAAACTCAAATCTACTGCATTTAAATTCATGGGAGCATGTTAGGGTTTATCGTATGTTAATTGTTCTCAACATCCATGAATGGTCCGACTTATTTTGATTTGGAGATTCGGTTCACCATGAAATCCCTACAATTGGTATCAGAGCCTGGTCTCATTTTCATGGCCCTGATCGATGAGCAATTTGATTCGATTATGCATGTATAAATTATTTAATTGCAGTGGATAGTTTGGTAATAGAATAGTCTATTGTAATTTTTATTTTCAAATCTGTAATTGTACAGGTCGAAGAACAAAAATGGAGACCGGCGAGGCGATGGTGGCGCATGGCGGCTGTAAGAGGCCATGGCACCGTGCGGCTGCGGAGGCCATGGCGCTCTGCGGCTGCAAGGCGCAACACAGCAGCGGCAGGCAGGCATTCTGCCGTGACGTGTGACCATGAGCGAGGCTGGCGGCAGCGCTGGCAGCGGCCGCGTGACAGCAGCAGGTCCGCAGTGCACGCGTGCGTGCACAGGCGTGGCCAGCCAGGCGGCGGCAGTGCCGTTGGTGCTGGCAATGGCTGTCGCCGGCAGCTGCTGCTGGTTCATGGTTTGATGGCTGGTGCAATTCGGTTGTAAACCCTAGGGTTTGCAGTTAAATTGTGGGACCAATTTTTAAATCACAAAACCCTAGATCCAAAGAGATTTGGTGGTTGAGGATATCAAAGCCCTTGAAGATTTGTGAAAGATTTGGAGTTATCCAATTTCAAATTTTGTAATAGATAGGATTATTTTTTCCTATTTTGGGGCCACGGGGATTTTTGTTTGTCTTAATTGCCCACGTATGATATGTGATTTATTACTTGCGCAATAAGAATATGTAGATAATAGGGGTGAGCATGAGTAAAGACGGCTCGCAAGCTACTCGTGATCGGCTCGAAAAAATTCAAAGTTGACTCGATAGTAATCGAATCGAGCTCGAGCTCGAGCTCGAGCTATTTGAGTAATTGTCGAGCTCAAGCTCAAGCTTTGTGATACTCGATTCACGAGCCTTATCGAGCTTAATATAATTTAAATTTTTATTCCTAAATTTATTATTTAATAATAAATACTCCCTCCGTCCCACTCTATTAGTCCCATTTGCCTTTTTGGTCTGTCCCACTCTATTAGTCCCATTTCCTAAAATAAAAACTTTTTCACACACATCAATAAAATATTAATTCCACTACACTCACAAATATTGGTTCCTGTGTCGAAACCATATGGGACTAATAGCGCGGGACGGAGGTAGTAATATGAATTTTTATTAAAAATTAAAATAATTTAAAACAATCGAGTCGAGTCCAGCTTGACGAGTTTGACCTCGAGTTGAGCTCGATTGAACTGAGCTCGAGCTTAAAAATTTTGAGTCGAGCTCGAGCTCGAGCCTGGCCATACTCGGCTCGACTCGGCTCAACTCGGCTCGTGATCGCCCCTTGTAGATAATAGGAAAGCATGTTTTACTGCTTTATTATTTACAGCTTTAAAAGCAAGCTTATGTGTTTAATTTCTTCTTTGATTATATTCTGAATTTTTGGACTTGTTTAATTACATGCAAAATTTTGAGAAAATATAATGACAAGAAATTATTTATGCGCATTTAAGAAACCTTTTGAATAAAAAATACTAAGTGAATTTTTTAATTAAAATCAATAGACCTCCACAAATTGATCCTAGGTTGTAAGTGTATCTCCTGTCTTAGTAAATGTCTACGTGAGTAGCTTGCTGATTCCCGGAGGTGCATGGGCTGCAGTTTTTGGGATTTCTAGACAAACAATTTAAATCAAGTGAATAGTGGAAGGGTTTTGTGTAAACGTCTATGAGTGTAGCTTGCGTAATTCTTTTCTCATATGGTTACGTGACACGTCAAACTGTCTCTTTTGGCTAGAGTTAAATTTGTGGTTAAGTGTTTAGAAGCATCTTAGAATATAATGCAGTTGCTGCTTCCCTGTTCTTGAGAGATGGCTTGGTCTAAGGTTTTACACTAATTATTAGTTTCATGTGTCTAAGGATTCCTGACATGGTATGAAAACAAAGGATTGGATCTTAAAACCCGCATTCTGGTTGAGGGTGACGTCGTAACGTCTACGAGTGTAGCTTGCGGTGGGAACTATTGGACTATTAGTGGAAAACATTTATATTTGATTTATCAAGAGGTTTTCAATGCATTTTTTTTCGAATGTTCTGCATGTATGTTTTTATTAAGATTATTTATTTGTTTCAGATATGTATATGTCTACTGTTGATCATATTTTTGCTCTCAATCCCTTAATTGGTCCAAACTTTCCTGAATGAAGATACTGCATTGAGTATATTCTCTTGTCTAAGCAACATGCATTTGTTCTTACTATGAAACTACTTGCCCCATGTTACCATAAAATCTCTAGACGTGAGAAGGAATTCTATGACAGATGGGTGGCATCTAAAGATTTTACTTACAAGTTAATCTCAGATAACCTTTCTAGAGAATTGAAGCTCGCGTACATGGGCTATTGTAGCTCAGTTGCGATCTGGACAGACTTGGTGGCTACGTATGGCGAAGTGGAACAAACTATCAGCTGTGATCTCGTGAAAGACTTTTTCTACAAGATAATGGCTGATGGTAGTTGGGTGACATTACATGTGATGATGATGGATAACACCATGAATCGATTCACTCGTAGAGGTGGGTGTATCAGTGATCGGGCTAAGATCGATATAATTCTGAACTCGTTACCGCTTTCATTCTATGACTTTAAGAAGGATGTAGCTAAGAGAAGTAAGTATACTTTTAAAGAGTTGATTACTGATCTCCTAGCAGAACAGTATTTCGTACATTCATGGGATTCTGAGCTATCAGATTTTGTGAATAGTTTGAACACATTGAAATATGTGGTCTATACTGGTACAAGAATCTGATGGATCGAAGAAGACGTGAAAGGAGGTAAAATGAGATGAAGAGGGTTGGTGTCACTTCTAGCTAGAGTGCATGTGGAAGCAAGGGACAAGGTACGTCATTTGCATTTATAACAGAAACATGTTTAGCATTGGTTTCTACTCATTCGTGGGTAGTAGATACTGGAGCTACTGACCATGTTTGTTACACTTTTCAGGGGTTCACACCGAGGAAGGTGCTGAAGAATGATGAGGTTACCATCTCAATGGGGAATGCAGCGCGAGTGAGTGCCGCAACCATTGGAGATTTCACCTTGTACTTTGATGATTCTGTTTTGACTTTGAGAGACGTTTTATAAGTGCCAAATTTTGGCGGAACCTTATTTTAGTTTCCAAACTTTATGTTAATGGGTATTTAGTTATTTTTTATAGTGGTGTTTTTATCATTGGTAATAACGGTGTTATTTTACGTGGGAAGCTGAATAACTCTCTCTATGTCATTAACTGTCATCATAAGTCTTCTGCGAATGTTGCATGTAATTCTTTTGAAATTGATAATCCTACAAAGAGAAAGTTTATTTCTTCTAATGATGATCTTACATATCTATGGCACTTAAGACTGGGTCACATCAACTTGAAGCGGATTCAACGACTTGCAGATGATGGTACATTGGACTTAGTCCGGCCTGTACCTAATCAAGTCCGAGAATCCTGCATCGAGGGAAAGATGTCCTCTAGGCCTTTTAAGGCTATTCAATCTCGAGCAGAGGATGTGTTGGAATTGATCCATTCTGACTTATGTGGACCCATGCCCACACAGGCTCGTGGAGGGTATGAGTATTTCGTCATTTTCATTGATGACTACTCTAGATACAAATATGTTTACCTGCTTTGCTACAAGTCTGAATGCTTTGAGAAATTCAAAAAATTCAAGGCTGAAGTAGAAAAGAAGGTCGGAAAACTATCAAGTCATTGCAATCTGACTGCGGTGGCGAATATTTTGGGAATGAGTTCCTGCAATACTTTTCAGATCATGGGATTACATCCCAGTGGACTACATCGGGTACTCCCCAGCAAATGGTGTAGCTGAAAGAAGAAATAAAACTCTTTTGTAGATGGTGAGATCAATGATGAGTTACCCATTTCATTTTGGGGATACACATTGGAAACAGAGGCTTACATTTTAAATTTGGTGCCTTCTAAATCGGTTCCTAAGACACCCTATGAGCTCTTCCTCGGATGTAAACCCAGTTTGTGCAAGTTTAGAGTATAGGGTTGTCTGACACACGTGCTGATGAAGGAACCTGATAAGTTAGAAAGCAGGACCAAAGTAATGTTGTTTATAGGGTATCCTATGCAAATGAAAGGTGGTTACTTATACTGTCCTTAGAGTCAGAGAATCGTTATTAGCACCAACGCTAGATTCTTGGAGGATGAGTATTGGAGAAACCACAAGACAAGGAGTGATATATCTCTTCAAGAAATTGAAGATGAGATTACAATTCCAAGGGAAGGGGAACGTGCGAATGTGAGTGCACCTGTGAGAGGTACAACACCACTGGTGCGTTCTTCAATGCAAGGTGCAGAACCACAAGTTGCTGCACCAACTGCTGACATGGCACTGATGTCTCATCGCAGTGGGAGCATTATTTTCCAACCAAAAAAGTACATGTTTGTGGGTGAGTCCTCGAACTTGATCCCTAAAGACGGACATGAAGACTCTAACCCACTGACCTATGAAGAGGCAGTGCATGACAAGGATGTTGAAAAATGGTGTATCACTATGGATTCTGAAATTGAATCCATAATAGCTATGGATATATACCAGAAAGCTGAGTTGCCTGATGGCTTTAGGACCATAGGGTGCAAATGGGTATACAAAAGAAAGATGTGAGCGGATGGAGATATTACGGCTTTCAAAGCCATCCTGGTGGCAAAGGGTTATAGTCAGAAAGAGGGCATAGACTATGATGAAACCTTTTCACCCGTAGCCATGCTCAAATCCATCCGGATACTTCTTCTCATAGCAGCACATTTAGACCTCGAGATCTGGCAAATGGATGTTAAAACCGCTTTTCTAAATGGTTACCTTGAAGAAGGTAGGGACATCTATATGCAGCAACCCGAGGGTTATATGTGCAAGGGCCAAGAACATCTTGTCTGAAAGCTTAAGAAGTCCTTGTACGAATTTAAGCAAGCTTCAAGGTCGTGGAACTTACATTTCAACGACGTGATTAAATCTTACGGATTTTCACAGTTAGAAAACAAAGTTGTGTATACAAACTTTGTGTCAGTCGGAGAGTGGTTTTCCTTGCACTGTACGTGGACGACATACTCCTATTTGGAAACAATGAGGGAGTGATGTCGGAGATTAAACGTTGGTTATCCGAATAGTTCCGAATGAAGGATTTGGGAGAAGCTAGGTACATCTTTGGGATTAAAGTCTTACGGGATCATAAGAAAAGGATGTTAAGCTTATCCTAGGTATCCTATGTGGATACTGTGATAGCCCGGTTCAGCATGCAACTCGCCAAGAAAGGCTTGCTACCTTTCTGACCTGGCGTACATCTTTCTACTGGGCAGTTGTTGGGAAAATATTCATGAATTACCCTTAGGATCTCATTGCAAAATGTTTTGTTGGATCAAACCTTAGTAGACGGTCGATCATTGCTGAACATTAGCATAGCCTAGCAACTTATGTAATGTCCTGTATAGGGTAAACATCGAGTTGTAATAGAATAGGCTGCTTGAGAGTATCTCAGCAAACATCAAAGAATGCTAAAGGAAGACTGCTAGCAATAACAGAATGCTAAGAAATCAATAGTCGACAAACACGTCCTCAACTACTGAAGATGCTAGCAAACCAAAGTCAGAATAGCAGACAAAGCACTTGCTGCGCATTGAGTCCAGAAGTATGCTGAAAGAGATCTAGCATCCCGTACCAGTAGAAGCTCAGCAAAGTAAACCTGAACAAACTGCTACACCGCCATTCTGACCAACACGCGACGATTAGCCATGTCAGAAGTAGGACGGAAAAGCCTGTGAAAAAGCAGAAAAGTTAGTAAAAAGCTACCTGCATTTAAGGAGAAAGATTCGTTGTGTCTAAACGGATCTGTCGACTCAAACTTCGAGAACACAGCTATAAAAGGCAAGTCAAAGGAAGATGCAGGTGCTGCTCACTCTCTAACCAAAAACTCGATATCCGAAAGATTCCAAAAAGCAAAAAAGGCAAGAGAGCAGTCCAGTTGGAAGGTATAATCCAGAGATATCAAAAGGCCTTCAACATTCTGAGTGTCTCACTACACGTCTGACATTCTTCTGAGTGGTTCTTGAATTGACTCAAGAATCTTTAATCATTGGGATCACTTTCTTTTTAAGGAAAGCATCCAGCAGTCAATTTCTTGTGAAGAAATTGATTAAGGCGGGCATTGAAGCCGAGAACACATGATAGTTCGGAGGGAACTTTAAACTCTTCCAAGCGAGTGGTGAAAGCGAGTTTTACGAAGGTGCGCACTTGACTCAGCCGGAGCCACACCAGGAAAGTCCGGAGTATTGGAAGATAGCCGTAAAGCAGACAGACCTACCGACGGCTTATCGCTTAACAGGAAAGGCAACTCTTTGTACACCGTATACTTTCTAGTAAAATTCTTAGCGATTCGGCTAAGGAGTGGACGTAGATCATTTGATCGAACCACTATAAATTGTGTGTTGTCGTGTTGTTACTGCTTTCTGAGCTAGTATGTTTTAAAACCTAGTGACCAAGTTGCTAGCGTATAACTGAAAAAGGTAACCTAAGAAAACTTTAACTAAAATAGAGCTGAGAATAATCTAAATACAAGTAAACGCAATCTATTCCGTTTCACTTCATGTGTGTACTTTATTGTAACCACGATGACTCTGATCATAAGGGACCAACAGCTGTGTCCTATAACATAGAGTGAGAAAGATGAGATTAGTCTTGTACCATACGCATCTACGGTGGGTAGCCTCATGTATGTAATGTTGTGTACCAGACCTGATATTTTCTATGTTGTTGGCATAGTAGCAACATATCAGTCTAACCCTGGACAGGCGCATTGGATTGCGGTAACGCACATCCTCAAGTATTTGAATAGAACTAGGAATTATTTCCTAGTATATCAAGTGAGGATTTGTGCCCTATCGCTTACACAGATTCGGATTTCCAAGGGGACGAGGATGAGAAGAAATCGACCTCAGGTTATGTGTTTACCTTAGGAGGTGGGGTTGTATCTTGGAGGAGCGCAAAGCATAAATGCATTGCAGACTCCACCATGGAGGCGGAATATGTCACCGCCTCTGAAGTTTCGAAAGAAGGGGTATGGCTCCGGGACTACCTTTTAGAGTTGGATGTGATTCCATATCTGCCTAAGAGCATCACAATTCATTGTGATAACTCTGGTGCAGTGGCAAACTCGAAGGAACCACGGACTTACAAGGAAAGCAAACACATAGAGAGAAAGTACCATATCATACGAGAAATCTTATAGAGGGGTGATGTGCAGATCAAGAATATTAACACTAGTGACAACCTAGATGATCCATTCATAAAGTGCTTGCCACAGAAGGTTTACGAAAGACATATTCGTGGACTAGGTCTGAGGTGGAGGCCTACCACTACTAGTGGTTAATGTAATAACTAGGCTAGATAGATGCACTATATACTCTGTAATAATGAGTGTAATGCTTTGAGTAAAAGTGGGATATTGTTGGGTTTTGTATATAGAAAGCATTTATTATGATGAGTATACATTAAACGGTATTTCCTATTTGTTTAACAAACTTACATGAGAGTGGTATTCTGTTATCTCACCGATAGGGACGATCATATTGCGTGTTGTAGATCGCAGAAGACAGTATGATCACTTGACCTAGTGAGATATAAATATTATCACAGCCGAGACAGCGTACGAGGATAAGTCTGTCGGTGTAGGCTACAGCACAGTCGGAAAGAAGTAATCTGTCTTGATTACTTGATATGCTGGTACGTGCGGTTGCATATTGATTGAACCACAGTGAGATGTATTCTACTGTCTGACATTAGAGAATACAAGATCTCGATCTTGATTGAGTCCAAACCCTAACGAAGGTTCAAGGGTATGCACTGGTTGACTGTTGCTTTGACTTTCCATGGTGGAGAGCCTGAGTAATGTGCTCGTATACTCGCATCTTGGGTAGCAACAGTTCATGTATTACAACCTAAGACTGGAGCTAGGTAACCATATCCGAGTAATAGGATGGGGACATTCCCTGAGGAGCTCAATAACATTCATCATGCTAAAGTTCTGCTGGCTGATTAAGTTCAAACACGAGTGATAAGGTTTGAGTGGTACTGCTCAGGAAAATAAGATATTAATTAATTGTGGTAGCTTGTCAGAAGCTCCAATAAGTTAATGAATGTCCAATAACCTTAAATATGGGGGTTCTCAAGTAAATGCAGCTCGTTCTCATAAAGTGGTAATAAAGGGGTAAGTTAGTATTAATTCTGTGGAGAAAAAGAATTAATATTAATTAATTAATTGTGCTCTGGGTTGTGGACATGAGAATTAATTAATTGTTAGGCCCACTTTATTATTTGCATTAGGTCTCAGGTCTGGCCCAATTAAATAAGTTGAATGGAGCCTAATAGCCCATTAGGGTTTGCAACCATAAGTCTATAAATAGACAGTTCTCTCTCACAAACCCTAGAACTTTGAAATCAGTCAAAACCCTAGTTTGGAGAGAGAGTGGGCCGCACCTCTTGTGTGTCTCGGAGAAGAAGAAATTCGACTATGGCTTTCACATTCACAGTCCTGTGGAATCCTCACCAGTTGCAGGATTGAACAACATTGGGATACTGATCTGAAGATCTAATCTGGAGAATAGATTTTCTTTCCCTTTCCCTTTTTCTCTTTCTCATTAATATAATCTAAAAATTGGATTTGCCCAATTTCTATTTTTGCAGATTTAATTAATTCGCGTGGTTGAATCAAGTGATTGGAATTCAAACGCAAAAGATCGGATCTGATACTACAGAGTTAAGGTTAACTCAAATCCACCACATTTAAATTCATAGGAGCAAGCTAAGGTTTATCTTATGTTAATCGTTCTCAACATCCATGAACGGTCTGGCTTATTTGGATTTGGTGATTCGGTTCGCCATGAAATCCCTACAGGCCCCACTCCAAATATAGTCAACTCATTACAAAGGAATTTTATCTCACAGAAGTACCAGTTTTTGGAACCTCTACTTAAGAGCCGTTTGTACAACCAGTCAAAGTCAGTGAACTTCACAAACCCAAATGGCTAAGACATCATCTAGAAGATATAGTGATAGATGATGTTGCAAATCTGGGGCAGACGAGGCAAGGAAGTGCTCTACTTGCTTGCTACATTTCCTAATTAAAACCAATGAAGATTGGAGAAGCTCTATAGTCGCCAAAATGGATCAATGCGATGCAAGAAGAGCTTTCAAAATTTACCTGCAACAATGTTTGGTACTTTGTAGATAGGCCCGCACATCAAGTCATGATAGACACCAAGTGGGTCTTTAAGAACAAGCGGGATGAAGTTGTCAATATAGTTAGAAACAAAGAAAAACTAGTTGCCAAAGGATATGCACAATGTGAAGGTATTGACTTTAATGAAACCTTCGTACCAGTGACAAGACCAGAAGCTATCAGACTGTTTTTAGCTTATGTAGCGTAGCACAACTTCATAGTATATCAGATTGACGTGAAGAGTGCCTTTATGAATGGAGAACTCAAGGAGGAAATATACTTCGAACAACCTCCTGGATTTGAACAAGGCACACAAGTATAAAAACTGAGAAAATCGTTTTATAGTCTAAAGCAAGCTCCTCGAGCTTGGTATGAGATGTTATCTCAATTTCTATTGAAAATTTTGTTTTGGAAAGGAAAGATTGACAATACTCTTTTCATGATCAAGGATGTTGAAGATATCTTACTTGTACAGATATCATATTCGGATCCAGAATCTCATCTCTATGCGACAAGTTTGCTCAGCTTATGCAAAGCCACTTTCAGATTAGCATGATGGGAAAGATGATATATTTCCTAGGTCTTCAAGTTCACCAGTCCTCATAAGGAATATTCATCAATCAAATGAAGTATACAAAGAATCTTATCAACTAGTTTTGTCTAAGAAGACAAAGACACTCAAAACCTCAATGAGTGGAAGCATAAGGGTTACTCCGGACGAAGGAGAATCAGTTGATCCTACCAGAATCGAGTTAAATCTCACTTTCATTTCCTTTATCATTTCTCCAGGACGCATCTGGAATGACTCGTACTTGTCCACGCATTGTTGAAGCTTGTTACACTTCATTTGGTCTGTTTCTTGACTTAAGGTGCCAAGAAAGTCCCACATTTCTTTGTCATTATCGTATTCTAGGGCTTCGATCACGAGAGGTTCAGATAGAGAGTTTAGGATCAACTCCATAGCTACGTAGTCAAGTTGCGATCGAATCTGGTCTTCCGAGGTCCACTCTTCGCATGGCTTGTCCACCATTTCTGGTCCATTAACGTTGTCACCGAGTCGAGCATTCACCTTCTTGATTTTGATGGGTCCCACTTCGATCACGTACGCCATCTCAGGATGAATATTCTTCAGGGTGATCAGTGACCTCTTTTTCCAGGTGTTGTAAGTTTCGGGAGAGAATTTCCCCATTTTCCGTTGTTTGTCATAGCCTTTAACATGAGCTTAACATAGAAAACACTAGAGATATGCAAGGAAAATGGATCTGGTCCTAAGCAACTTAGAAACAGCTAGTCTGTAAATACCAACCGCTCTAATACCACTTGTTGGTCCCCGATCAGAGTGTTTATAGTTGCAGCAAAATATTAAAAAGGTTTTGCACTTATCTTGCTAAGGTCGTGACTTAGCAAGTGTTTATTAAATGTGTTTAAGCTCAAATAATACTTAGATTTACTTCAGAATATACGACAACACTTGATGTGTTGTATTGCAAAGCAAATGAAAAGTAATGAAACAGTAAACGGTATAAGAACACCAAGTTTATAGTGGTTCGAACAAATGTTCTACGTCCACTCTTCAACCCACTGGCTGGAAATTCACTAAGATTGGTTACAAGGCCAAACTCGATCTCTAGCCGTGGTTAGCACCTCCGACTGAACACTGCAAACCTTCAAGCACCTCGATCGTCAATCTTCTCAGAAAGCTTTCAGAGTGAGGACACACCTCAACATATCAACTCCCTTAGACTCAGCATTGATCAAATTTCTTCCCCCTCAAAATACGAAGGGTATTGCTTGATTGAAAATTTAAGTGAATGGCCAATAATTTTGTTGGAAATTCACCAAGAAACATTCTTGCATAATATAAAGCAATACTATGGAACATATCACACACACTCAAGTATTCCATGCAATTTGCTAATTACACAGAATGTGTAAGTTCAACTATGACAAATAAAATCAGAGTTTTACAACGAGGTGTTGTCATCAACTTGGGTTAGTTTCCATTATAATTTAGCAGGGAAATGCATGGAAACATTAAACCTAAAAAGAACTTACAATAACTTAGAGGTAAGAGAGATTACTTGTTAGTTGTAGAGGAGTCGGAATCAGCATCTTTGTTACTAGAGGAGTCGGTGGCCTTCTTCAACTACCTGAATGTCTTCGTGGTGAACTTCATGAAATCACTACCAAGGCTTCTCTCTTTTTTCTCATGATTCGATCCATTTCCTCCTTCTGCCTCTGCTCTTGCTTCTCTTCTTCCTCTTGTTGTCTCATCAAATCTTCTTCCCGGCGACGTCTTCGTTCTTCTTCTTCTTTCTGCCGCTCTGCTTCTTCAACTACCCTTCTCTCTACCCCCTCTTTGATCGCAGCTAAAAGGTTAGTGGAGAAAGAGTCAATGTCATCTTTAAGATCCTGTCGGAGTTCTTCTTTGGTTTGGGCAATGTGCTCTACTACTTGAACTTTCACCTCCACTTGCACTCATGCTCCTACCTTGGCTTCTACCACAACATCGATGTACCTCTGGAAATCTCTGTGATAGGTATTTGAATTCAAGGGCTCGGCAGTCATGATCGGAGATCCCTGAGATGTCATCATCTGTCCAGAAGTAGCAGGCATAGTAGTAGACATGACCAACGCCTGTGATGGTTCAACAGTCTCATTTTCCGGAGGTTCAGATTCATGAACTTCTTCTTCAGAAATTGGAGAGGGAGGCTTAAAGATATCCAACCGAGAAGGGATATTAGCCAAAGTAATGAGAATCCTCTCCCTGAATTCTTTCATCCTTTGCTGATCTTCTGCTTGCTTTCAGCTTTCTCCTTAGCTAACTTAGCTTGCAACTCAGCAGTTTCCGCCATCTGCTTCCTTGTTGCAGGAGATTTAAAAGTATGTGTGAATGGGGGTGTGTCAGCAACAACATATACAGATGCAGGCAAGGATTGATCTCCAGTGACAGCTCGGTGAGCTTTTATCTTTCTAAGTCTGGCTACTACTTGTTTCTCAGTATACTGCCTTTTGGATGTCTGATCCATCCAATCATATGCCCAATCCTCCTCACTTCTTCAATAATTTAGACCCATCCTAGCCATCATTATTGCGTGATCTTCATACTGTAGTTCATGGGTAGCAAAGTCGTAGAATCATCACCTTTGGAACTTTGTCTTTAACTAATCAAGATCAGAAGACTCACTAGTGAATTCAGCAGCATAGGTGGTCTCAAGTTCTTCAGCAATTTGGGCTTCAATAAAGACACAGATTTCCTTAGCCCAAGGAATGAGATCCTCATTCTTGTCATCTTTGATCGTAACATGTGGGCACCATTTGGCAACCTACTTTGCATTGTATCTACTATAGGGTTGGCCCTTCATCGGTACTTTCAAAGTTTCTAATCTAAAAACAAATTCTCCTCCGACAAGCATCAACACTCCTTCAACAGCTTCTGCGCTCGCAGTCATTTCCACTTCTTCCTCTTCACTTCGGATGGAGCTGAAAGAAATACCTGATACTTCAGGAGAGGTGGGAACGGGTATGCGCCTCTGCCAGATAGAGTCGATGGTGTCATTGACCAGTTTTGAATATCTATCGCCTCATTCCATTGTGGAACTGTTGAAGGATCAATTCCTAATGCACGTAGATATTGTTCATTCTTCTCCTTCTCGTTCCTCTTCACATTAGCATTCAATCGTGCTCTGGTCTCAGCATCAAGTGTGGTAACATCTTTCTCCTTAGTAGCTTCCTTCTGTACACTCTATTTTTCAACGGTTGTCTTGTCAGCAACTTATTTGTCTGTTGCTTCCTTCTCAACTGACTGTTCATTTTGTTGTTGCTCAGTTGTCTGCATAGCTACTTGAGCAATTGCTTTAACCTTTGCTATTTTGTCCTCAAGGTCAACATCTTCTTGCTCTGTTGCCTTGGCTCCTTCCTTTTTAGTAATGATTTGGTCTTCGACCTGCACCAAATCACTTTCAACCAAAACATTAGCAACTTGGTTTCCTCCTTGTACAATTGGTTGTACATCAACAACTACACTTTCAACAACAACAATGCTTCCTCCTTGCACATCAGCCTATTTCTCAACAACGGTATTTTCCTTAGCAACATTGCTTCCTCCTTGCGCAGCAGCCTGCTTCTCAGTAATCTTATCAACATAACCAGCACCATCACTTCCCCCTTGCATTGTGATGGGCTGTTTAAACTAAATAGCAACACTTTCTTCCCCTTGCATGGAAGTTTTCTTGATCACCAAACCGCCTGATCCACTTGTCTGAACATCTTTTAGGGTACTGAAAACACCTTTCCTATAAATCTTGTCAAATTTTGTGTCAAACAAGGCATCGGGATTTTGAATAGGTTCTTCTTCGTTAGCAACCTTCTTCTTGCCTTTAGCGATTTGTGCCTCTGCAGCATCCTTTTGAGTAGTTCCTTTAGATTCACCAGTAGTTTTCTTCTTGGCAATACATTCCTCATGAGCAGCTTTTACTTGCTCATAGCGATCATCCCTCTGCTGGAGCATCATCTCTAGCATCTGCTTGTCAAATTCCTTTTGCTCCCTGGCTTTCTTCACCTCTTTCTCCTATCTGCTTTTCTTACGAGCCTCCTGCTCTACAGCGGTGAAAAGCCATCTCTTGGGATTCTTTTGAACGAATTCAACAAGAATTATTTCAGGATTTGTTGCCACATCGGGTATAGGAAGTGATGTGTCAACAAATGGCATCAGAACCTGAACAGTAGATCCTTGGAATGGATCATTCCTGCCCTTCTTTCGTCCTTCCCCCTCAGCATCTGCTGACTTTCTTTTTCTTTGCTGGGGAGTCATCTGCGTTCGTTTCTTCTTCACAACGGGCTTCAGGGTGGGATCCAACTTAGTGATCTCCTACAAGCTTTCTATCTCCTTGAATAGGTCATCCTGCTCGGCTTTATTCTTCTCGGCTTCTACCTCCACAGCAGTCATGGGGATCATAGTCTATAGAACCATATCCCCTGAATAAAGCTCTTCTTCATCGAAAACTGGATCATTTGGGTTGATATTACTTTTTCCCTTTGGAAACTGTGGACGAGATATGTCCCTCAATGGTTGTTGCTTCTTTGTGTGTGGCATGTAGTCACTATATATCAAGTCTTCTCCTCTGCAGTGCTTTTCCTTAGGTACGTATCTTTCAAAAAAATGGCTTATCTTCAGACCAAAACTCACGTCCCGAGTGAACAAGTGAGTTGTCTTTATGTTGACATTTTTGTACTCATGCGCTAGCCACTTGGTAAAGATGAATTTCACCCAATTGCCTCGAATTTGGTCTTCAATCGCCATCTGCACGGTGAATTTGTTTGCGCTTAACTCCGAGAGGGATCCAACTTTACAGTCCAAGATCCTAATGCCCATGATGGCCAAGTCTTTCATTGGTATATCCAGGGACTTCAAAGGTGCATTCACTTTCCAATCCTCGGTCCATTTGAGCCATCTCTTTTTCATTTTACAGTATCTCCCACCTTGTAAGACTCAACATCTAGGCCATCTAATCTCTGACCGTATTGTTGCGATAGCACCTCTGGGCTCACAACAATCTTCGTGCCCAGAACGTGGGTGGTGAAGAACTTTTCTTCTTTGTCAATCATGGCTCTAGCAAAAAATTCTGCTCCTATGTGTGATCGGAACTTGATGGGTTCCATCGTCATGTAATTTAGCAGACCTTTATGTTCTAACTTCTTGATGAGCCACGTATCGAAGTGTTTTCTAAATAGAGGCTCATAGAGGATATTTTCTTTCTACACCTGTGCCGCCCTTCATTGTTTGATGGTGAGTTCACCCTTGTTCTTTCCATAAGCGATGGAAACCATCTGCTCATGCCTGATTGACTCATCAATATGCTTCTTCTTGAAAATGCTTGAGAATGTAGGCTAAAATTGTTATGGTTCTCAAGGAACGGTAGGCCTTCCAAATGATTCGGTAGGGGAACTTGAGCGGTTGGATTATTCAGCCATTAGAGTCTCATGAACTTTAAAGAGGAAAGTAGAGAGCCAAAAAAATAAGTCAGGAATATAAAGAGCAATAGGGTTAGAAATTCCCAAACCAATTTTCTTTATGTGGGTTGAAGCAATCAACTTGAATGGACGATTGGATCCTTCCTTTAGTTTGAAACCGATCAATAGTTGGGATGTTGAGTGATGGTTCGCCTTACGCCCCACTATGATGAAAAAGCGTGCGTGGCTGACGGGGCAATCACTTCCAATTTATGTAGACTACAGTAGCTACTGCAATCAATTGGATAATCCCATCTTTCGAGAGATTTGAAATCATTCTCCTGATGTTGTCTTCTAAGCCAAATATAGCAAAGAAAGACACATTGCTGAGAGCTTGGACTCAGCAATCAATGGGTACATGCTGAGAGCTTGGACTCAACTGGCAACTAAGTATCTTCTTAAATTTAGGACTTAGCAGGCAACTCGGATCTACTGAGAGCTTGGACTTAGCAGCCATCAAGATTCTACTGAAAGCTTGGACTCAGCAGACATCGGGATTCTACTGAGAGCTTGCACTCAGCAGACAACAGAGATTTTTCTTGAGAATTTTTACTAAGTAACCAACAAGCACTCTGCTACATCTTAGATCTTGAAGAAGACTTTTCTTGACTTTCCTATCTTCTAAGTTTCCTCTTCTTTGATTTGATCAAAGGAAAAACATAAAGAGGTTAGACAAGAAGTTGTTTACACTGGGAGTGTAATAAACCAGCAAATTACTAAGGCAGTTATGATTTTGAGACAACAGAGTATTGTCATCAAAACGAGCAAGTTGTTTTATTGATATCATTGATGTACAAGTGTTACACTTTGCAAAGCAATAAACTACAAGTTACAATGATCAAATATTAGTTGTAGAACTGCTCCAAATAACGCATTTGCTAGATCTGCTCCGTCTTTGGTGTCTTCTTCTTGATCTTGTTGCTGCAAGTCTCCCCACTTGCGCAGCAACTCCTTTTAGGTTGCGAGATGTCTATTTGCAAGTTGATCTTCTACCTCCCCTTGCAATGTACGTAGACATCTCTTCGGCAACAACCTTCTTGTTTCCTACGGACAATCCAACATATAGTTGGATAGGATGTCTGAGTCTAGTAGATCTCACCATCTGCTCAGACTGGTGCTCTTGTCTGCACTCTTTTACTAACTACCCTCAAGAGCCATACAAATGTAGGATGGGTAACATCTGCACCTCCTGCAAGCTCGCATGCCTAGATGCATGCTTCTTTAGCTCCAGATGCCAAACAGATGCATTTGAGTTGCATCTGCTCCATCTGCAAGTCTTTCCTCCATCTCTTATTATTCTTCTCCATTTCTGACTTTTCAAACCCTAGAAGAAAAGGTGAGGAAGATGTGATCTGGGAATCCTTTGGATGCCTTGTTCCACGGGCACCCAGAGGAGTTTCCCAAATCATGTGACTAAGAAAAATTCATCCTCAGACCCACCTGACAAGCTTACATATCACCAATGATAAAGTTGTCATGGCCTAACAAGATGAACCTCCTTTTCCCTTTCGGTTCTAATATGAGAAAACCCATTATCAGCGCCGAACCGAGAATTAAGAGAATCTCATTAGGGATATTTTTAGTGAAGATGACGATCTTCTCTCTCAGTTTTGAGACCTCCAAGTCTCGTTGCTCGAACCCATCTTGTCGGAACTTTGGAGAGATGGTAAAGGATGACATCTTGTTTTGAGCAACAGGATTTAATCCTTAATCAAACTGATTGAAAGGCATGGAACGGGTATATTTTCTGAAGATTGTATATTCTTTCCCAAATAAAAGAACTCCCTTAAATAGACAACCCCGTCTTGAGGATTTTCGATCAATCAAATTGTCTGCTTTGGGAACCGACAGTTTCGAAATTACTTTCCATGTGGCCTTTCGTGATACCATATTCGGATTTGAAAACGTCTCGAGCCTTGAACAAGATCTTTGGAAATGATAACAAATGTTGACCGAGCACACATTAATTATCGCCATTAATGTAGCTTAAACAGTTTCGTTAGTTGAGATAACCTGCCCATTTCGGAATTGACTCCTCTTTGCTGGATGATATCTGCTTACGGTTAATCCAGCATCCTTTGACCATTTGCTGAGAGGCGGGACTTAGCAATCACCAAGGAATTTGCTGAAGGGTAGAACTTCAGCAACTGATGTCAAATCTACTAAGAGCTTGGACTCAGCAAATTGACTTAAGATATTTTCAGCAGTTAGCTGGAAAGTGTGAGCTTGGACACACTTTAATCCACATCAACTCCAAAAATCCAAGAAGTCTGATAGAACTAAGAACAGAATTAGAGCTTGGACTCATTCTTCTGCAACCTCATCCAATTCCAATAGTCCGAGCATAAGACAAAGCTCCTTGAATCTGCTCTCTGCTAGAGGTTTGGTGAATATATTTGCAAGCTAGTCTTCTGTCTGAATGTAATCCATTGAAATATCCTTCTTTTCAACGTGATCTCAAATAAAGTGATGTTTGATATTGATGTGCTTCGTTCTAGAGTGATGTACTGGATTCTTTGTGATACACATTGCATGGTTGTTGTCGCAGTATATAGGGACGCATTCGGTGTTAAATTGATAATCTTGAATTTGATGTTTGATCCACAACACCTGTGTACAGCAGCTCGCAGCAACGACATATTCAGCTTCTGTTGTGGACGTTGCTACTGAATGTTGATTTTTGCTGAACCAGCTGATCAGCTTGTGTCCAAGGAATTGTCAAGTCCCACTCGTACTCTTTTGATCTATTCGGCATCCTCCGAAGTCTGAGTCTGAATATCCAATGAGTGTGAGATCATCGGCTCTAGGATACCAAATTCTGAGTGACTCTGTCCCTTTCAAATATTTGACAATCCTTCGCGCGCGCTTCATATGTGATTTCTTTGGATTTGCTTGATACCTAGCACACACACACCTAAAGTATACGAAATATCTGGCCTGCGGGCCGTTAGCTATAATAATGAACCAATAATACCTTGATATGCTGTTGGATTTACGAATTTGCCTTCTTCATCTAGCGAAATTTGGCATGTTGTGCTCGTGGGAATCCGTAGAGTTTTTGTCTTTTCTGGATAGTATTTGCTGATGAGATCCCTAGTATATTTCTTCTGATGGATGAAGATCCCATCACTGGACTACTGGACTTGTAGGCCTAAGAAATACGACATCTTCCCCATCATGCTCATTTAAAAATTACTCTGCATGAGATGAGAAAATTTTTCGCAAAGGGTTAGATTCTTAGAGCCAAAGATAATATCGTCTACGTATATTTGCACAAGTAGAATGTCTTTAGCATCCTTGATCAAGAAGAGAGTCTGGTCAATCTTCCCCTTCCTGAATCCATTGTCCAGTAGAAATTGTAACAACGTCTCGTACCAAGCTATGGGAGCTTATTTTAGTCCATATAGAGCTTTTCTCAATGTGTACACCTTATCACCTCATTCAAAACTAGGAGGTTTCTCCATGTAGACTTCCTCCTTTAGTTCACCATTCATGAATGCACTCTTGACGTCCATCTGGAACACAGTAAAACCATTGTGAGCAGCATATGCAAGGAATAATCGGATTGCTTCCAGTCGGGCTACTGGAGCAAATGTTTCGTTGAAATTGATTTCATTGCACTGTGCATATCCTTTAGCTACCAGCGTTGCTTTGTTTCTCACAACAAGTCCATTTTCATCGTGCTTGTTCTTGAATATCCATTTTGTGTTGATCACTGATTGGTGTGTTGGTCGATCCACGAGATCCCATACATGATTCCGCGTGAATTCTTATAGTTCTTCTTGTATCGCGTTTATCCAATCAGCGGATTTAAGTGCATCAGCAACTTTGGTTGGCTCTTCCTAGGATATGTAGCAAGTTAGCATCGCATTGTGTCTAGTACGAATTAGAACGGTAAGATCTCCTAATATTGCTTCTCAAGGATGATCTCTCAGCAGCCACTTTTGTATTTGTAGCTCAGTGACTGGAATTGTTTCACTACTGGTTTCTCTGATCTGACTTCCTAAAATAAGAACATCAACAAGTTGTAGGTTATGTAAATTTTCAATAGTACTTGTTGGGTTACTATTTGCTTTATGATTTTTTGGTGATGATCTGTCTGTTGGATTTGTATCTGCTGGAGTTATGATAAGTCTTCTATCGGCAGTCAGCTCCTAATTATTTTCAGTAGAGTTATCTTTAGCAGTCCTCTCGCCATTTGGGGGACTTCCACAGCATCTTCATTCTACTGAACGAACTCTTCTTCTTTATTTCCCCCTTGAACTGTGATCTCCATGAGAGGATTTAGTGAGGCCTCAACATTACCAGTTGCATCATCGGCCATCTCGGTTGTTTGCTGACCAGCCGAGGTCTTTGGCATAGATGTGGATTCACTCATGAACCTAGTCAGAGCAATCGGTTCAGCATAGTAAGTATTCAAGCCCGATCTTTCATTGACATCATTGGTCTCCTAAATCACATCTCTTGTATCTCTCATAGTCCTGCGCACTAACGTACTTCATCAAAAATAACATTGCATATTATTTCCACAAGATTGGTAGTCTTGTTAAGCACTCTATAACCCTTGTGCGAAGGATGTCCATACCCTAGGAACACCCCTTCATCAGCTTCGGGAGAAATGGTACTTAACTTCGACTTCTCATTATTATGGATATAACATGGTGAGCTAAAAGCACGGAAATGAGCTAAGGAAGGCTTACGACCATGATAGATTTCGTAGGGAGTCTTGTTGAACCTGGTATTTATTCCACTTCGGTTCTGTGTATAGCAAGCAGTCATCACTGCTTCGCCCCAATATCTTTGTCCAAGATTTGTATCAGCTAGCATCATCCGCACGGCCTCCTTTAAAGTTCTATTCCTCCATTCTTCTAAGCCATTTTGTTGAGGTGTTCTTGCGGTGGACCTTTCATGTCCTATCCCAACATCGGCGCAGAAGTCCATTAGGGCCCTGTTGCAGAATTTTGTACCATTTTTGGATCTTATCCTTTTCACCGTGAACTCTTTGTCATTTTGTACTCGAAGTATCAGCTCCGGTAGGATTATCTTGACCTCATCCTTGTTCTTTAGTAGTTTCACCCACGTCTACCTGGAATAGTCATCAACAACAACTAAGGAGTGATTTTTGTTACCTATAGTTGGTGGAGTCACCGGGATGAATAAGTCCAGGTGTAATAGCTTGAGAATTCTTTCTGAGGTGGTCTTTTCAGGATTTGATCTGAAGGATGCCTTGGTTTGCTTCCCTTGCTGGCAAGCTTTGCACACTCCTTCCTTCTTGAAGGTATCTTTGGGCAGTCCTTCGACAATGTTGTTTCTGGCTATATAGTTTATGGTCTTGTATCTTGAATGCGATGAAACATGAGGCTTGTTGTCCACTTTGCCAATCGACCACATAAAGTCCTACATTTCTTATTCCTCGGAGTTTTATTTCTCCAGTGGTCTTGTCAGCAATCTCGCAAACTGTATCAATAAAGGAAACAATGTACCCATTTTCACTTAGCTGACTAATGCTCAGTAGATTGTGCTTCAAACTATCGACGAGGGCCACGTTGATGATTCACATTCCATTCTACTCAATGCACCCTCTTCCAATCACTTTAGTTTTGGAATTATCACCGAAGGACACTGAAGGTCCTCTGACTCTCTCAAGATCTGTAAAAATATCTTCGTCTCCTATCATGTGTCATCAGCATCAACTGTCTATAATCCATTCCTTTAATTTCTTTGAGGTTCTACATGCTGGACTCTATTCCTATAAAATAAGAAATTAGTTCTTAGGTACCCGATCAATAGCATGTCCTGCAGGATTAGTTCTATGGATTAATCCCTTAGGAATCCAGACTTTCGTGAACTTGACAGTCTTTTTGTCATCACGTTTTACAACATTTCCCTTCCTATTGAAGTAATGCAATGAGTTATCGTGGGAATGTTTAGTGGTGTGTTGAGCCTTCACAGTTTTTTGGAAATGAATTGGTTTAGACTCTGGCCTCAAGTAAGTGTTCTTCTTACTTGGAGTGTATGCTGACTTCCTTGCAATCTCAAAAGATTGCTTAGCCTTTCTAGGTTGTGTATGAACCTTCCTAGCTGATGGATCAGTCTTCTGGGTTGCATACATTGACTTTGCTGACTTCCTCTCAGCAGATACTCTTTTTAGTCTTTGTTGATCGGTCAGCAGGGGATTCCTAACTTGCCAGCATTCCTGCTGAGTACCGTTTGCTGATGAGCATTATCCCCTAAGCTTATCCTAGCATTCTGCTGAACCTTTCTAGTTGTTGGAACAAAGATTATTTCCTTAGATTTTGGAGGATCAACATTGCTCGATTCACCTTCCTCAAAACCTACTCCAGCGAAATCATTTCTGCTCCTTGGAGCATACTGATAAGCTCATATTTATACTCACTTATCACATTATTTTCTTATTTTTCTGCATTTTAGTTTGTTTTATGAATAAATTGAGCATGGGTGTATTTTGGAGGGTGTTGGGCTTGTGGTGCAAAGTTATGTAGGAAAAATAAAGAAAAAAATAGCAAAGTTGGTCAAAAGATGAAGATTTTCACCACAATCATTCTATTTTGACCGACATGCGGAGTTCTTTCGTGTCAACCGACACAGCCCTTGTGTCGGTCGATGTGAAGGTGGTCGACGCAGGGTACTTCGAGCCAAGGTGAATTCAAGATTGGGAAGTTTACATCGACTGACGCATCATCTATGTCGGTTGACGTGTGTGTTCTAAAGGAGGAATTTTGCACGTGTTGAAGATTTTGAAGAGGAAATATACCAATTGAAGCCTTGGCTGAATTTTGAGAAGAAAATACCAAGTTTTGTCAACTCCTACCATTCAAAAGCACAACTCTAGCTCTAGATAAACTCAAGTTATGCTCATTGTTAAGGGTTCCCAACTTTTGAATTTCAGTTTTTAGTTTAATCTTTATTTTTCAAGTTTTCAAGAGTGGAATCAAAATCCTTTATTTTACTTGTACTTCTTTATTTCAATGCAATCTTTACTTTTTGTTTCAATGTTTGATTTCATTATGTTAGGCTTGAACCTTTATAAGATTATAGGGTTTCTCCATCTGTGATTCATGTTATGATTTGAAATCTTCAAACCCTTAAATTGGTTTAAACTCTTTGGTTGTATTTCAAATCTATTTTCAATTGAAGGATCGAGAGATGAAAATTGGAAAAGGTTTTTGTTATTAATTGATGGACCGAGAGGTGAAGATTAGTAATGGGAAGTGAGAGTTTAATACTTTTGTTTTTATGTCCGACAAAGAAGAATTCAATTGTAGGATTAATCTGATTTTTATGAGATTGATTAACTTGTGTTTTTGAGACCGAGAGGAGATAATCACTAGTTAAAAATCTAGATTTTAATTGCCCGACCAAGGAATTAATCCCACTTTATTCAGATTTTCCACCAAAAGTATTTTATGGGTTTGAATTATTTGTTTCTTGTATGTTGATCACATTGGTAGATTTCCCTAGGATCTGTGCTTCTTTATATTTTAATTTCTTTTAAAAGTTATTTTCATAAAACCCAAAACCCTTCAAATCTGGATTCACCCAAACAAAAGATTGAAAAACTATATTCAGTATATGTTTCATTGCATTATCCTTGTGGGTTTGACAACCTTCGGGTATTTATAAATTTATTTGTCCTATGTTATAATCTGTGTGCAGATTTTGCATCGATCAAATTGGCGTCGTTGTCGGGATAGTCAGATTGTGATTTGTTACTGTTTTGTTCAAAATCTTCTAGATTGGGTATTATTTTTTATTTCTGTTTTTTGCGTGTGTGTGCATGTTTAGTGTCTGTTTCAACCGACACAAATGCTGTGTCGGTCGATGCAGATATCCTCCATGTCGGTCGACACAATTCTTCTGTTGGTCGACGTTATCCAATTCCCTTCCTTCTCCTGCGCAGGTGCATGAACACGCGAGCCAAAGAGAAAATTATCGAGGCTTTCATTCTTGAAGTTGAAGTAGCTTGCAGGAAAAACAAAAAGAAAGGAAAGGGTAAACAATAAGAGATGACAGAGAATCCAGAAGCCCCATTGCAAAATATGACTCCCGAGGAGCAGAGGCAATTCGTGAATGAGGTGCAACAATTAAGAGCACAACTTCAACCAGCTCAGGCAAAACAGGCTGCGAGATTGGCAGCATTGCATGCAGCAAGGAATGATGAGAGACAGGTTGTGGTACAACAGAGGTCCATCTTGGACCGATTTCTTCCACAACAAGAGGATCCTCGATTTAGAGTTTGCATTGATGCCGACAATTTTGAATTGCGGGCTGGTCTGATTCAAATGGTGCAGCAAAATCAATATGCAGGGAGGGCCATTGAAGACCTTTACGCACATCTCAACCAATTCATCGAGGTGTGTGATACGGTGAAGCGGAACGGAGTTTTACAAGATTTGATCAGGATGAGGCTATTCTCGTTCTCACTCCTAGAAAAGGCATGTTCTTGGTTTGTTGGTTTGGACAAAAGTCAGATTGGGACATGGGAGGAACTTCGAGCTGAATTTCTCACCAACTTCTTCCCGCCGAGCCTTCTACTAAAAAGGAAAGCTGCCATCACACACTTCAGTCAGAGATATGATGAGCCGCTCTATGAGGCTTGGAAGAGATTCAAAGAACTATTTAGATTGTGCCCTGATCATGGAACCGACTAGGAGATGCAAGTATTTCACTTCTACGAGGGACTCACTCCACACATGAAGGAGTTAGTCGATGCATCCGCCAGAGGAATACTGATGAAGAAGAGTGGAGCCAAGAGCATGATGTTCCTTGCATACATGGCTCTAAATAGCCATCAATGGCCCACCGAGAGACAACTTCCTGTCAAGGCAGTAGAAGCCAAACTGGAGTTTGATGTTGATGCTGAAGTAAAGAAACTTCTAGAGGACATTGGGAAATTGGAAGCAGCCAAAGCCATACCTATTGCTGCAGCTGATCAAAGCATGGCCATAGTCCCTGTGGAAGCTGACTACATCAACCGTGGAGCGACCAGTTCATCTGGAGCTGTCGTAGCAGAGGTGAATTACATTGGAGGTGGTTATTAAAATGACTACCGAGGAGGCAATCAAGGCTATCATTACAACCATGGGAGAACTCATCCTGGATTTTCATATGCTAACCCTGCTGCAACCAAGCACCCTCCACCTGGTTTTGATGTAGGTACTGGAGGAGAGATCGTTGAGAAGAAGAGATTTGTGTTGGAGGAGACCTGGACATATTCATCAAAAGCTCTGACAACCATTTTCGAAAGGTGGAAACCAAGGTTAAAGGGATGGCTAACCACATGCAATTGATGACAAACCACCTTCAAATGTTGGATACCTAATCGAGCCGAATTGCTACCACCCTCAGCAATCAACACAAGCCCGAACAGCTCCCGAGTGCAACCGAGGTGAACCCGGCAAAAGAAAAATTAGTCAATTTAATATCTCTGCAATCCGGGAAGGACTATGAAGGTCCAAGGAGGCCAAGGAACGAGTTTGGGGGAGAAAGGGAGAAAATTCCTGAGGAAGACACCTTTGTTTCGACCGACGCAGACTTTGTGTTGGTTGATACAGAAGGTCGACGGGTAGTTAAAGTGGGGGATGTCGAAGGTTCCATGTCGATCGACGTAGCCCTGCATCGGTCAATGCAAGCTGAGGATAAGACGATCGAGATGGAGCCACGACGGTCGATGCAAGATGCAGGCAGGATGACCAAGATAGAAAAGTGTCGATCGAGACAAAGGCCTATTTTGGGCAAAAAAGAGAAAGAAAAAAGAGCAGTTGATCCTACTCCTCCGATGCCTTTCCCCCAAAGGTTCGCAAAGAAGAAGGAGGACTCCAAATTCACCAAGTTTGTTGAAAATTTGAAAAAGGTAAATATCAACATCCCTTTGGTTGAAGCACTCTGAGAAATCTCAGGCTACATAAAGTTTTTAGAAGGATGATGTGTGAGAAGAAGCAGTTCTTGGAGAATGAGACTGTCAGAATACATGAAGAATGCAGCTTGCTTCTATAAAAGCAAATCCCCATCAAGAGATCTGATCCTGGCTGTTTCTCCATTCCAATTGAAATTGGAGGCAAGTAATTTCAGAATGTGCTATGTGATACAGGGGCAAGCATTAATTTGATATCGTTGTCCATTTACAAGAAGCTGGAAATTAGAAAAATGAGAGCCACCTCAATCATGTTGCAGATGGTGGACCGATCTGTGTCTCGACCCAAAGGTATTGTGGAGGATGTTCTGATTAGAGTTGGTCATTTCATTTTCCCTGTTGATTTTGTAGTGCATGAGATGAAAGAGGATGCCAACACGCGGATGATCTTGGGGAGAGAGTTTCATGACACTGTCGGGGTACTCATTGATTGCAAGAAGGGGGAGATCACTCTTCGAGGTAATGATGAATCGATTACCTTCTGCATTAACAAAAACAAAAGAAGAGAAGAGTGCAATCAAGTGTCATCTACCGAGGAAGAAGAAGAGGAAATGTTGGATGAGGAAGAAGAAGTCATTCGTTGGGAACGAGGAAACGAGGGAGTGAAATTGGCAATTAAGATACCTCATTCCGAGTTCACCATCGTTATTAAAGACCGGCGAGCCTTTACTGTGGATTCAAGGGGTCGATGAGTCGGGACTCGATCACCTTGGTGATGTGAAGCTGTGTCGAGCCACGACAGTAAATAAGGCATTGGATGGGAGGTGAATCATTATTTTATTGCTTTTATTTTCAATATTAGTTTCTATTTTTGTTATTGTTCCTTTCACCTTTCGTGGTTTTTGAAATATAAAAAAATTCGAGGTCTATGTTGGTCGACACGACTGTATGTCAGTCCAAATAAATGGGACGATGTGGCATACTTGGATCGAGATGACGATCAACAGAGAAGGCTCCACATCGACTGATGATAAGCTCATATTTTGCCTCACTTATCACATTGTTTTCTAATTGGTTTCTTGCATTTACTTGAGTTTTAGTTAATAATCGAGCATGAGTCAAGTTTATTAGGGTATTATGCTTGTCATGGTGTGTTTTTGCAGGTTTTGGGCCAAATCTAATGGAAACATGTACCAAAAGAAGCAAATGTTCAAGGAAACAGTCACGACTTCTTTCAAAGTTGGAATCCGAGCTAATGGAGCACAGAATTGGAAAGATCTCTGAGTTAGCTTTCCAATGCAACTGGAATCGGGTCAATCAGAGTTCGGAGTGAGAGATATGGCCAAAACATTGAGACTGCGCAGAAGGATCGAAAGGGGGGAAATGTCTCTGTCTCGACCGATATGAAGTCCACGTCGACCGACGCAAGCTCCACGTCGACCGAGACGGGCCCAGAAAGGAATTTTCGAGATTTTTATGGTTAAATCATATTTTTGGCCCTAGATCCCAATTTGTACACCTCTACCTCTATAAATACTTGTTTTGCTCGAGTTTTAAGGGTTGCCTACCAGTTCCTTTCAGTTCTACATTTAGTTTTCTCTTGGATTATTGAAGCTTTTGTTATTTTGGAGAGGATTCAACCCTTATTTTTATTGTAAGTTTTATTATGCATTTTAATAAAATGTTTATTGTGTTTATTTCCATCATGAGTGGCTAGAAACCCTAGCGGGTTCTAGGGCTATGTGTAATTAATCATGTGTGCATGTTAGATTGATCAACTCAAATTGCATGGTTTCAATTCCTGATTTAATTGATAGAATTTAGGGTTGATGATGGATCGAGAGATGAAATTGATTCTTTATTCATAGTTGTTGATTGAAAGACCGAGAGAAGAAAATTAATAACAGGAAGAGGAATTGAGTATAATTGGTTTTCTGTCCCAAAAGGAAGATTAATCAATTGTAGGGAATTAAATCTATGTTTTTATTCAGGTTGATTATTATTGTGTTCTTGAGGCCAACAAAGTATATACAGTCACATGGTAGTAACCTAGGTTAAGATTGCCCAACAAATAATCTGATTTCTCACCATTGTAGAGTTGATTGATTTGGCATGTATTCTGATTGATTATTTGCCCTAGAATCTGTGTTCTTTATTATTGCTTTTAAAAACTCTTTAAATTTCAGTCTTGTCATCTTTATTTTCCAAAACCAAAACCCAAATTTCTGTTTACTCAAATAATAAATCTGAGAACTATAGTTAGTACATGTGATATTTTCGTTGCACATTTCCTCTAGGTTCGACTACCATTGGGTATTTATAAATTTATTTGCCACTGTGTTTGCAATTAATCTGCAAAAGTTGCAGTGATCAACCGACATAGAGCTTGCATCGGTCAACGCGGAGTGCTAGCAGTCAAAAGTTCACGCTGTTCAAGGTTTGAAGGAAGGGATAAAAAGTTTGTGTCTGAGGCCAACATTCGAGGTAAAGTTTCGAGCCCTAAGTCTAATTTTCAAACTTATTCTCTCTGCTTTTCGAATAAGTTTGGGGGGAGGTTGACTAAGGGGGTTAAAACTATTTTCTATCCTTTTTATTTATTTGTTTTCTGCCATTTAATTTCTTGCCTAGGTAATTTTTAGGAAAATTTGTTTTTTGTTATTTTGTGGGGATTTGTGAGTTATGATTGAACCCTATGACTTGAGTATGAGATTAGAATTGATTTGCAGTTGTTTGGATTAACTGCGATTGTTTTTTAGAATGCATATGAAAGTAGAATACCGCATGATTTACTGATTTTAAACTTGCATGGACATGATGTTAGATAAGGATTTGATGTTTTTTGTGGAAGAAAATTTGTCCCAAGTGTGAGTTTTGAGCCTTTAAATTCGATTGTGAGTGTGTATACATGTTTAAGTATCTCTAGAACTTGCTCTGTTTTGTTTCAAGTCTACGTAGTGTGCACAAGTCTAGGAAGTGATTTTACGCCATCTTTGTTAGCCCTTGTCCCATACGCTGTCCTATTTGAAAATTTATCCCTAGTCAACCCTTTTGAGCCTATGTGTTTTTCTTTATTTGTCTATAAAGTTGAGAAAAAGTGATAGGATCACTCCTGTCTATAAGATGTAGGTTGAGGATATTCGTTTGAGAATGATAAGATATTAGTTGCGGGTGAACAAAAGATTGAGCTCTAGAAAAAAAAGTTTTAAAAAAGGAAGAAAAAAAAAGGAGTATGGATTTGTTATTCCTTATAAGCTCAAATTCATTAAAAAAAGTATTAAGAGCATAAATGGATTGAAAAGAAAAGAAAAGAAGTGGAAAATGATAAGAGCTTTGTATATGTATTGAAATATTCAAGGAGATGGGTAAATGAAGTAAGATGGTGGTTTTAGATTTATTGAGACTGATCAACTCAATTCATTTTTAGTCACTTGGCCAAATTTTCCTACACCTCACAAAAGCCTTACATTACAACCAAAAATAAAGTCCTTTGTGATCCTAAGTCTTGTGTGCACATTTTTGCAGTGGGGGATTGAGAATATTTGCAAGCTTATGGTAAAGCTTTACTTGCATGACTTTTCTGTGTGATCTCATGTAAACATCTTAAACACTTGAGTGAATGAGCGAAACACTTTTCCTTGTGAGTCTTCCACGGTTTACAAAGTGTCCAATTCTTTCAAAGTGTTAGTGTATTGTGGATTTTTGGTTTTGATTGTGATGGATCTTGTGAGGCATTGCACTTCTCGATTATTTAAGCTTTTGGATTATTCATTATGTTGATTGAGGACAATCAAGTGTTTAAGTTTGGGGGGATTGATAAGCTCATATTTCTACTTACTTATCGCATTTTTTTCTTATTTTTTTTGCATTTTAGTTTGTTTTTATGAATAAATTGTGCATGAGTGTATTTTGGAGGGTGTTGTGCTCGTGGTACAAAGCTTTATAGGAAAAAAAAAGAAAAAAAAGAGCAAAGTTAGTCAAAAGATGAAGATTTTCGCCACAAAGCATTCTATTTCGACCGATGCAGAGAGTTCGATGACCGACGCGTGGAGTTCTTTCGTGTCGACCGACACAACCCTTGTGTCGATCGGCTTTAAGGTGGTCGACGCAGGGTACTTTGAGCCAAGGAGAATTCGAGAGTGGGAAGTTTACGTCAACCGATGCATCATCTATGTCGGTCGACGCGTGTGTTCTGAAGGAGGGATATTGCACGTGTTGAAGAGTTTGAAAATGAAAGATACCAATTGAAGCCTTGGACAAATTTTGAGAAGAAAATATCAAGTTTTGTCAACTCTTACCATTCAAAAGCACAACCCTACCTCTATATAAACTTAAGCTTTGCTCATTGTTAAGGTTCCCAGTTTTTGAATTTCAGTTTTTAGTTTAATCTTTATTTTTCAAGTTTTCAAGAGTGGAACCAAAAATCCTTTATTTTACTTGTACTTCTTTATTTCAATGCAATCTTTACTTTTTGTTTCAATGTTTGATTTCATTATGCTAGGCAAGAACCTTTATCATATTCTAAGGTTTCTCCATCTGTGATTCATGTTTTGATTCGAATTCTTCAAATCCTTAAATTGGTTTAAACTCTTTGGTTGTATTTCAAATTTATTTCAATTGAAGGATCGTGAGATGAAAATTTGAAAAGGTTTTTGTTATTAATTGATGGACCGAGAGGTGAAGATTACTAATGGGAAGTGAGAGTTTAATACTTTTGTTTTTCTATCCGACAAAGAAGAATTCAATTGTAGGATTAATCTGATTTTTATAAGATTGATTAACTTGTGTTTTTTAGACCGAGAGGAGATAATCACTAGTTAAAAATCTAGGTTTTAATTGCCCGACCAAGGAATTAATTCCACTTTATTCAGATTTTCCACAAAAAATGTTTTATGGGTTTGAATTATTTGTTTCTTGCATGTTGATCAGATTGGTAGATTTTCCTTGGATCTGTGCTTCTTTATATTTGAATTTCTTTTAAAGTTGTTTTCATAAAACCCAAAACCCTTCAAATTTGGATTCACCCAAACAAAAGATTGAAAAACTATATTAAGTACATGAATTACTTTCATTGCTCTATCCTAGTGGGTTCGACAACCTTTGGGTATTTATAAATTTATTTGTCCTATGTTATAATCTGTGTGCAGATTTTGTATCGATCACATACAAAATCTCATTTAAGTTTCTTGTGCTTTTAGAAAATCTGCATTGACAGGTTTTATGCACGAAGTTTTCATCTTTTAAAACTTCAATCTCGTCTTTTAAAATTTTAAAATTTTAAGGAATCCACAAAATTCTCGACCGTGAACGGGTATGATTTCATTCCCTAATTTCATTCCTTTTCTTCATACCTTCTGCGCCTCCACCACCATCGTCCCGTCTTTGCGCCTTCACCATCACCGTCCCGTGTCTGCACCTCCGCTATCACCGTCCCATCTTTGTGCCGCCTCCACCATCACCGTCCCATCTCTGCGCCTCCACCATCACCGTCCTATCTCTGCACCTCCACCATCACCGCCGTGTGTCTGTGCCTCCACCATCACCAGTTCGACTCGTCTCGTCTTTGCGTCTCCACGGTTTGTCTCTGCGCCCTTATATCTCCTCCCATACGCCTCATCTCTTCTTTTGTCACTCTATTATTTTCTCGTGAAATTCTTTGTGTTATCTTTTCCTAATTTTTCATGTTCATCTCTTCTCGGAAATCCTCTGCGTGCTCTGTTCTCCTTATTTATTACTAACCCCACCGTGAGAAAAGAAAACCACTGTTGGTAAGAAACCTAATTCTCTCATATTTGTTTTCTTTAGAACTGTTCTTGTGATAATCTAAACTTGATTAGATGGTGTTATGGTTCTCTATATTTATGTTTTCATATGGATTGGTTTGAGTAGTTGTATATATGTTTTATATACACTACGGGTATGGGTTCTCATTTTGTCATGCTAAAAGGATTTTTACTACTTTTGTTGATACTATAGACTGGTCAACAATCCTTCAGAAAGGATCCATCACAATGTCATATTGCAGAGGGGCTGCTGGTGCACTTTGCTGTTTGATATCACTGGGTATTGTTTTGTATCTATGCTCAAAATTCTTTGAAAAAATTCTGCATTAGTTGTATTCTCTCACCAGAAAAGATCAACAAAGTATTTTTTTTTGTATTGGTGAAGGCAAGAAATGTTTCTCTTGCACACAGTGAGAAGATAGTAGTAGGGAGCTCGTGGAAGAAAATATTTTAAGAAAGGGACATGTGAATGTATCTATGTTATTCTGTGGGAAAGCGAGAGCTGGGTTTAGAGGAATAAGAAATAGGCTGACATTGTTAGAAATAACATTAATATAACATTATGAAATTGTTATGCTTGCATCCTTAAAAGTTAAAAGTTGATGGCTTCACATCGATGAATTGATTTTATATTCTTAGATTTACTTATGAATTATGATTTTCAATATTTTATATAATAAGATTGTGTGGTGTTACTAATTGCTTATTTTTATTTCATTGAAATGTAGAAGATTATGACACGTACTCCTATCATAAGTAGACGACGTAAAATAGTTCAAAATGTATGGATTATGGCAGCATTGATCAATGTCTTCAATTTAGTATTTGTGACTTGGTATCAGTTGTTGTTGCTGCATTGCACATTATGAGTTTTGATCCACAAGAGTAAGAACTTGTTGAAGAAGATGAAAGTGAAGATGAAGTAGAAGTGGAAGTGGAAAATGAAGAATACGTAACACATGTTTTTTTAAATGAATATTTAACACATATTAACCCAACACAAGAATGAGTCAATTTTAGAAATGATTTAGCAAATGAAATGTTTAATAGTTGGAGAGAGAGTCATTGACTATAGATGGGACAAAAGATATTTACAATGTTATGTTTTTTCATATTATTCTTCTTCTTTTATGTATTAGTAACTTAGATTGTACTATAATTTGTTATTAATGGTTGAGAAGTGACTATTTTGTTCTAGTGTGTTCCTTAAAATATTTTTTGCATTGAAATATTATATTGCACTTGATTTGTGTTTGTTTTTTTAGATATTTATTATAGTATGACTACTCTCTCTACCATTACTTATGATTTACTTTGTTATTGATTAAAGGATAGTTATGGAACAAGAGGAAGGTGTTCAGAGGTCCTGGAAAAAATAAATGCTTCTGGAGAGAAAAGGAGGTGAAGACACTAATTGAAGTTCTTCAAGATCTAGTTTGTGATCCTTCCTGGAAGATAGACGATGGCTTTAAGAGCAACTACATGAATGAAGTACGCAAAAAGTTTTTGATCAAAATTCCAACTTTTTCTAAGCAAGTTACACCTCATCTTGAGTCAAAAATTAAGTGGTTGAAGACCAAATTTCATGTTATCAATGATATGTTAAGGGAGATGGGTTGTCAATGGAATGATGTGGAGCAGAAGATGGCTTGCGAGAATCAATGATTTGATAGTCACCATTAGGTAAGTATACTACTTTAACAAATTATCCATTATTTGGTTTTTTTGATATGTTATGTAAAGTATATGCAATGTAACTTTAATCCATTAATTTTTCGTTTTTACTTTTATGCATGAATAGATTCTTCTTTACTTTTAATGCATGACTTCCTGTGTTTTCTTTCTTTCTTCTTTTTTTTTTTGGAAGCTTAACAAATTTTGAAATCTTTGCTACTTAGTAGAATCACAAGAAGGCTAGAATCACAAGAAGGCTAAAGGAATGTGGGATTTCAAATTTTCATATTTGAATAAACTTGAAATGGTTTATGGAAAAGATAGGGCCACTAGTGACTAATATTTTGTTGGATGTTTGTAGAATGTTGATATTTTGTATATAGGTTCATATAAATACGAATGTGTTGATATGTTGCTGATGCTTGTAAAAAATGTTATGTTTGATATGGTATTGTGTTAGTATTGAATGTAAAGACATGACATTTCAACAATTGAAAGTTTATTTTGTTTATATTTAATTTTTGGAGATCGTAAGATTTATTTATTTTTGTTAAATTTTGTTTAATTTGAGGATATTTTGATATGAGGAAATTGAAACTATAATTTGATTATTATTATTATAATTTATTTAATATTTAGTAATTTGAAGTTTTAAATTTATTTTATTGTTTTTATATATTTTTATTTTGGTAAATTTATAAATGTCCAATAAATAATAAAGTTATAATTATTAATTTATTTTATACTCGTAGATTTGAAAAATCAAACATGAAAATTAGAAATGATTTCTATAGCCAACCCAAAAATCAAACATAAAAATTAAAAATAATCTTTAGTCCAACTCATAAATTAAATAGCTTTATTGAAATGACTAAACTCATCCGGTGATTCTGGACTGTTAAACGAAACGCCCCTAGTCTAATAAAATTTGGGGTTTCAACAAAAATTTTGTCACCAAATAGGAGCTGAAACTCAGAATCTAGCAACATATGACCGTCTAAGCAGCGGCAAAGCTGGGAAGCTTGAACTCAATATGCATATTCTCCGTAGAAACCTACTTCGCGATATTTCCCCCAGTTTCTACAATCAGGTTCGTCATTTCTCCTGCTTCTCTTACACTTTCTCCTCGTATATATGCGATTTCAGTCGCCAATTTATTTTTGTTGTACGAATGGTTGTTGCTATTTGTTGTTTAGAATTTCCTTCTTGGCTTTATCCCTTATTTAATTCGCTAATAGTTATTGGAAGATTGGAGTTAAACTTTGTTTTGGAGTAATTTTAGTTCTAGATTACAGTTGGACTGGCGGTGCAGTCTTCGTTTGTCCAATTTGCATGGAACGATGAGTATTCATCGACTATTATTAGGCCAACTGCAAGCGCCAGAAACCGTGCGCTTGATTTATAGAACTTAATGGGCGTTAAATTATAAGTGGTGAAGAAATGTAATTGAGTTTTCATAATTGTATGGAACTCTCTCGGCTTCTTTTTGGATGTTCTCTCTTTAATGTATATATGCTGAAGTGCTATTGATTGGATAGGTGTTGCAGGCAAGGGGGTTCTCGAGTAGGATAGTGCGTGATGTCGGACAGCCAACAGCGCACACTCATCCGCAGGTCTGGTGTGCAATCTCTTGTGTCATTCTCTTTATTACCATTACTTGTTCGGATGAAGAAACTTGACCTTTCTCACTATCATCTTGTAGTTAATGAATGAAGGGGAAATTACTCCTGGCATAAGCAGTGATGAGTACATCTGGAGAAGGAAGAAGTTGTTGAAACTGCTTCCAGAGAATGCTTTGGCAATCTTTGCATCTGCTCCAGTGAAGATGATGACCGACGTTGTGCCGTACACCTTCAGGCAAGATGCAGACTATCTGTACATCACTGGCTGCCAACAGCCAGGCAGCATCGCAGTTTTGGGTCATAACTGTGGTTTGTGCATGTTTATGCCGGAAACAATGCCTCATGTAAGCCAAGTTTGAGCATAACCATCTTTCTCTTGTCTAAGTAAGTTAATTTACATTATTTAAATGAAATATCAATCTCAAGAGTTTAATGAATTGTGGTAAGTCCGAGTTATGCACGTTCCTAAAAAGTATCAGTTTCTCATCAAACTATAATTTGATGTACTATAATCTAATTCCTTCTTTTGAGATAGGTTTTCATCATTATCTTTTTTTTTTTGGCAGGCCAACCAGTATCAACTAAACCAGTATACTAGTCTATCATGTCTTGATTATTGAATTAAAAGATCACTGATCACTTCTGGATTTATTCACGCCATAATTTACTATCTTTCTTGTTTAATGCTTGAAGAACACTCGCATTTCTTTGAATCTCAGTTTAGTCGTTGTAGCACCAATGTATTCCTAACAAATTAAATAAGATTTGAGTTTATTGTTGGTTCCTTAGGGCTGTCTACAAAACATACTACACCAATCACTACAGTAGTTTGTTCTTTGTATTTTTAAACAATTTGGCTCTCTCATCATATTTTATTTAATTTTTTCTTCTGTGAAATGTGTTTTGAACCTTGTAAAATTGAATCTTTCCTCTTTCCTCCATACTAAATTTCGTGTGCTATTAGGGATGTGGCAAATTGAGAAACTTGCTCTGCATTTTCACCACAAAGAAATGTCTTTTCCTGTTGAATTGTTCATAAATTAATTATTTGAAATTGTCTAGGAACCTGACTCTAGATTACCCAATATATTTGTTATGATGTCCAACATTGGTTCTATATGAAAGTGTGGATGTGCATGTGAGTGGAGGCCCCACTTATATGCACTTCACACTTTCTCATGGACCAATGGTGGACATATAGCATACCATTTAGTTGCTATGCATTTTGTGCAGCAACACCAAATTATCTACTTGAAGTAATAGTTCATGAAATCTATTTCAGGATGTTATGTGGCAAGGTGAGACTGCTGGAGTTGATGCAGCTCTCAGCATATTTAAGGCTGATGAAGCATACCCAATCAGTGCATTGAATAAGGTAATTAAAAATATTTATGTTTTTTTCTTTTTTGAGGGTAATAGTATATTGAACTGAAAACGAGGCAACAGTTGGTCTGCTATCTTCTACTCTCTTTTTTTTTTTTTTTTTGTCTTAGGATGCCACTGTTACATCTTATATTTGTTGTTGCTGCTTCATCTTTCTGAACCTTCAAGGCCTGCTTCTCAGTAATGATGGATGAAGGAATGTTATTGTATGTTATAAATGCTTCAGATTGTGAAGTCAATATCCAAACTTTTACTAGATAACTCTTATGTACTTTGAAGGTGAACCAATGTTTAATGTGTTCCCACCATCAACTTACCCACCTACCTCTATAACTGAAGTTTAGTTTATTACTGAATTGTTATTTTAGTAGGGACTCCGTGCAAAACATAAGAACTAAGAAGTCCTGTCGGAGATTGAACAAATGCTTGGTTATGTTTTTTCTTCAATGTTTTTCAGTTGTCAATTGTCTTAATGAAAGTTGGAAACTAATCTTGGATTTTTCCCCAGACCGTCTCATTTTTCCATAGTTTATGCATGACTTGCCAAAGAAAACATGGTTTTTGCTTAACATTCATGGTTTGTTTTCTTAATTGTGGTTGCAGATATTATCAAGGATGATAAAGTCCTCATTCCAGTTATTCCATAATGTAAATACAGCTAATTCTACTTATATGAACTTGGAGGCCTTCCAAAAAGCAGCTAATGATGGAAAAGTGAAAGATTTTGCAGTTTACACTCATGAAGCACGATGGATAAAATCAGAAGCTGAGCTTAAGTTGATACGAGATTCTACATCTATAGCTTCTCAGGTATACAAATGCAGATTGCAAGTGGGAGTTTGTTGTGAAATAACTTATTTTTTTTTCCTCGGGTTAATGATCATTATGAATTATCTCTAGTTATTGAAACAAAGTTTTCGAACGATTGTCTAGGCACTCAAAATGATGGATTATTAAACTAATTAAAAAGTAGTAAATAAAATAGATTTAAAATAGGATAAACACAAATTCTAGTGAAAAATCTTATCCTATAACATGCAATGGTAAAATTAATCAAAACCAATTTAATCTTGTTTATGGAGAGAAATCAAATTAACATGGAATTCAAATAATCCTTCACATCTCGGTCCATCAAATAAAACTGCAGATTATCATATTAACTCTACAATTTAAATACTTGTCGTTAAGCCTTTTCTGTCATATTATGAAAGTTCTTCTACTATCCAGATTATCAGATTAACTCTAAAATTATACTTTCTGTTAAGTCTTTTTTGTAAATCATATTAAAGTTCCTATTCCGCTATCCCTGTCACTTGTCGGTCCATGAGATATACAAAAAGAGTGATTAGCTACATTCAGTATGATATTTAAACCTGGAAAATCATAAACCAAAGCAAGAGGGTAATTCAAATAATTAACCAAAAACATAAATCCAGAATAGTAGTTGAAACCTCAGAATCTGCCAAGGAACTTAGTTATTAATAATGAAAATCTAAAAACAAATTGTGCAGAAAAGAAAAGAGGAAGAAAGAATCCAGATTAAGAGTCGTCAATTCTTGAACTACGTACTTGTTTAACTCCAAAACTGAACTCTAAAACTAAGAATTACATGGAAAATTATAAAAAGCACACTAATTTCCGTACATGATACATGTATTTATACTAGTGGATGAAATTGATATAAAATAGGATTTGATTTAGAAGTATCTTGAGAAAATCCCGCCAGATCTGCACAACTTCACGAATTCGATCATATCTTTTGATCAACAGCTTTGATTGATGCGATTCCACTTGGATTGGATAGCCAACTTGATTACGTATTCGTGGATATGCATTAATAGATCATATTCCAAGTATTGAGTGAGATATGATTGATTTACTTAGCCTTTTTTTAGCCTGCAAAAATATGCTGCGAGATTTATCTTCAAATCTTCTTTTTTCTCTCCCAATCTTTTAAAATCTTGATTTATCTCTAATCCTCAATTATCATGGATTTAATCTTCAATCTTTAGTATCCTTATTCTCATATTGCAATTAATATCCATAAACCTACAAAAATTCATCACCACTAACATAAAATTAAATTAACACTAGGAAAATAATGAAAATAAGACATTGATAAGTGATATAAAATATGAGTTTTTTAGTTAACTGTTAAGTTTTACATTTCTAGAGTATTCTTGGTGTAGCAACCTTAAGTACATATGTATGAGACATGTTGGGAAACATGTTGTACTCTTGTTTGCTTGAATCATACTATCATCAATCTTCTCACATAAAAAAATTGATTCTACCTTTACTGATCACTAATTTGCTCAGTTCTGGTTCTTGTATTAGTAAGATAATTGATGTATGTACATTCTAAAGGTGTCAGAGCATTGGAATTGGGATGTTTTCATTCTGTGCATTCCAGATGATACAAATACTAACTGCATCCAATTCCCAAAAATAAAAAAAGGGGGGGGGGGGGGGTGTGTGTTCCCATTTGAACTAAACTATTTGGTATTGGGAGTGTTCTTACTGAAGTGAGCTTTGATCATTAATGTTCTCAGCGAGGGTGGGGGAGAACATAAATGTCAATCTACCAGTGATGAATATTGATGTTTAATTTATGGATACAGGATAATCTATAAATAAAACTTAGAAGTGCCAACAATCTTACTACTCAGAATGCAATTTGAAAATTGTGATTCTCATGAGTAAAGAAATTAGATAATAATTGGTTGCAACACTCATAAGCTGAACATACATTTCTGAGTAAGTTAGCTTAGTATCTTTAGTATGATCCATTTGCCTCTTTGTTTTATTCTTTTTTATCTATTTTTCTTAATTCTCAAGTTCCAAACATGCCACAAGCTCTGTATTCATAGAACTATCTACTACATGCAAATCAAAGCAGTTTAATGCTTGAATGATGTGGAAAAGAAGGTGTAATTAGTAATTATTTTTTACTACTATAGTTTTGGTGAAGTAGGATTTAAGAAATAGAATGTAGGGTTTGTTTATCCAATGCTAACCCCTGCATTCCTTTTTTGAGGCCTTTTTGTCTTTATCATTCCATAATTTTCGTGTTATATGTTGGATAGGCTCTTCTGCAGACAATGCTGCACTCCAGATTATTTCCTAATGAGGGAATGCTCTCAGCTATGTTCGAGTATGAGTGCAGAATGAAAGGTGCCCAAAGAATTGCGTACGTGCTCTATTTTCTTGAACTACCTTTCCTATAAGAGCAGAACATGTCATGAGCACAACTTCCTTTCAAATCCTATTTCATTTTGTATGAAGATTTTGCATTTGTCAAATAATGATCGCTCTTATCCTTCTGTACTTTCTGGATCAGCTTTGATTTTTACGTTACATGCTTATTAATTTTGGGTACACGGTTATAAATCCATCTTTACAGCTTCAATCCAGTGGTTGGTGGGGGTCCAAATGGGAGTGTCATACATTATGCTCGGAATGATCAGAGAGTGAGTTTTCTGCATGGCATGTTTACTTGCTTATATCTTATTGCTCTCCATGAACTAAATAACTTATGCAATTTATTGACAGATACACGATGGGGATTTGGTTCTGATGGATGTAGGATGTGAGCTTCATGGTTACACTAGTGATATTACTCGTACATGGCCACCCTGTGGTAGATTTTCCCCAGCACAGGTATATATTTGTGCAATTGTACTTAATTGTAACAAAATTGAAATTTGAGTTCCTTGTTGATAGATGAATCATGCAACCTTTGGACTTTTGGAATCTTCAACTCAAGGAATGTTGATAATGATGTACCATTCTTGCGCAAAACATGGGTGCATATCATTCTCAAGGGCTTGCAACTTCCTTTAGGGTTTACACTATTGCATCTTTTACATTGAATATTTTTGCTAATTAGATTGTGTAAGATGTATAGCAACTCTAAAATGCTTCATTATGTGCGCCACATCTTGTTACCTTAGAGGTCTCAAGTCTAGCTCATATTGATATCTCCGTGTTCTGCTAACTGCTGATTACTATCATGATCTCTAACTCCTGTAAGGACCTACATATGCAAGATCAGATGATCACATGGGAGTTGAATTAACTTAGAAAATTGAAGATGATGGGGACAAAAATATTAGAATTCCTGTGGTTGTATCCTTGGGAAATGAGATATAAATGGAATTTATATTCCTTACTAGATTGTTTATAACGATTTGTAATAAATATTAAAATGAAAAAAATGATAAAGTTAGTTTAAAAACCAATTTACCTGCCATGATGTATAATTATTTTTGCAAACATCTTTATTCAGTGTTATTCAATTTTGGAAAACATGAAGTATCCTTCCAATAACAATTTCACCAATGCTTGGTGAGTTTTTTCATTACGTTCGTATTAGCCTTCTGAATTATTATAAAATCTTATGAATTCTGTAAACTTATAAATTAGTTTTTGATTTTTTTCATAAATTCCCCCAATTTAAATATGTTATATTATTTTTTATCAAGCTTGTTTAAAGTTTTGTTATATTTTTTTTCTTGAGGTTTTCCTCTCACCTCTTTTAACATCTGCATTGTGAAAGAGAAATTAACTTCTTACCTTCCTGTGAATGGCTGAAATCTTCCGTTAAGATTTCTCAAGTCTTCTATATGAGTGGCTTATTCAGTGATTGTTTACTTAAATTGTTAGCTTGGAGTCTGAAAATTACAGGTCAAATGGACATGTGACAATTCTGTTTAAAAATTTTACAGGAAGAGCTTTATGACCTTATATTACAGACAAATGAAGAATGTTTGAAACTCTGCAGACCAGGCACAAGTATTCGAGAAATTCACAACTATTCGGTAATACTTGAACAGATCTAATTGCATTTTTTAAAAATATTCTTCTTTAACTTCTTTTTTATTATGTGTAAATCAATTGAGTAAACAACGCTTGTCTATTTGAAGAGAGAATAATTACCCATTTAGTTGCTGCTTCCAGCATGATACAAGTTACATAAAAAGCACAGTATCTTAGCTTAGTGATTATAATAAAAACATTGCGTAGATGTGACTGTACATGATTGAGGTACCCTAGAGACTAGACTACAGGTTCTGGTAAATAAAATTTTGCTATTGTGGTAATAATGTATGATTAGACATGTTTGTGCAATTATGACATGGTAGAATTTTAAAAAAACTACAAAATATTTACATTTTATGTATTCTCTTTTCATTGTGCGAATTTGATGAAATATTTGCATAGTCACACTATAATTCCCATAAAATGTTGATTTTATGAGGGGTTTTTAGTTCTTGTTTAATTTCCAGTGATTTCATGAAATTATGTATTACTTAATGGATAAGTTTGTTGTGCTTGCGCATGTGGCAATTACAGTGCATCATAATGTGTTTCCTGCTATTAAGATAGTATGTGGTGTTCACTATCATAGTAAGTGTTGACTAAAGCTTAAAGATAACATGTTAATTCGATTTATTTTGTCAAGTGTCATTGCTGGACAAACTCACAAAAATAGTTTATGTTAATTTAAGGATTGAAGGCATGCGTACCTGTCTCATGAGCAACAAAAAAAAGAAAAAAAAATTCCTAAACCAATACTCTTCACGTTTATTAGCAGTTTAAATGTAAATTTGCTTTTCCAATTATATAGAATCATCCGTACTATTTTAAAGTTCTTGGATGCTTATTTGCTTATATTAAATACTCCCTCGTTCCAATTATTTGGTTCGGGTTACTATTTTAGGGTGTTTCAATTATATGGTCAAATTTCTATATTTTGTATGGTCTTTTCTCAGATAATTTACAATTACAATTACACCCTGAATAACTTTGGAAAATGAGAATATTAAATGTAATATTATGAAAATGAGAGGTTAATTAATGCTTTAACTAAGGGTAATGTTGGAAGTTTATTTAAATATTAAATAATTTTTTATAAACGCGCAAGTTCAAACTGGACTATGTAATTGGAACGGAGGGAGTAAAAAAATGGTATATGCTCTTCTCTCACTCATTCATTTTCCATCAAATTATTTTACTAGCAAACTATCTTTTGCATATGTTTTTTCACTATTTCCCTCTAGGTTGATTGGCACCTTTACTTGCTTAAGGTTATATATTTTCTATACAATCTTATTTGGCTTATCAGCCTATTTTATAATTGAGTTAATCATTATTAATATTTGAGAAACTGCTAACTAAATGGGAAATCTAAAAATGTAATTGTGTTGTCATGCCAGATATGTGACTCAAAATATTGAAGCTCTGCATCTAGAAGTGTTACTTTTTCTGGTTTTGAGCAAATGTCATGCTTTGGGTTTTAATTCTCAAGAAAGAAAAAAATATATGAAAAAACATTTTCATTTACTTCAAATTATTTTATACATGTTTTATAGAACACACTTATTAAGATCATGTGTGTGTATGTGTATATAGACTTCGCCGTGTAAATCGCCGTCAAGAATGGCATTGTTAACATCCACCTGCGAAATAGTCCAAGAACGAGTAGCAGCCACTGCATTCAATGAGAGTACGAACAATAGTCATGTGAGCAATAGGAGAAAAAGTCCCATCATAATTCTATTCCCGAGTTTGCTGAAAACCTCTAGCAACAAGACAAGCTTTGTATCTCTCAATAGAATCATCTTTGTCTTAATTTTGAACACCCACTTACATGTAATGAGTACGACATGTGGTGTTAAGGGAACACCCGCTCGGGGGGTGTGTTTAAAATTAATGTATGCCTATTCAAAAAAAAAGGGGGGGCCCACAACATCCAAAGTACCAGTATGATTAAGAGCAGATAATTCCTCAGACATAGCAAGTGCTCTGGATGACGAACAACATCATTATATGTTGATGGCTCTTCAATAATAGCAATCACACATGAGAAACCAAATTTGTTAGGAAGGGTAATAGTAACATCAACATGAGGATAAACAGTAACATGAGGAGAAATAGTAACAGTAACATGAGGACTGACCGTTGAGGTATGAGTAGGTGGAACTACTATGGGGTTTTTGGAACGATGTTTGTAGGCATGGGTGATGGGTGGTTTATAAAAAATGAGTGGAAGAGGTTCACTTGTGGTGGGTGTGAATGGAGGGGTTATAAAAGAAAAGACGGTCCTCAACAAATGTCACATCACGAGAGATATGCATGCGACGAGAGGAAGGATCATAACAACAATTACCTTTATGTTCAAGACTATAACATAGAAATACATTTCAGTGACTGAGCAGTCAACATAGTTCGCTCACGGGGTGCAGGCAAAACATAGCACATACATCTAAAAAATAAAGATGATCATACCTTGGAGAAGTACTAAAAAGGACTTCACCGGGGCAGTTACCGGATAATTTAGATGATGGTTGTAAGTTGTTAAGATAAACAAATGTGAAAACTGCTTCTCCCCGAAAAGGAACATATGAAGCATTAAAAGTTTTCGAGCTATCTCCTGTGTTTTAAAAGGGGCGTGCCTCAGATTGACCATTTCGCAAAAAGAAACATATAAAGCAATCAAAAGTGTTCGAGCTATCTACCTATCTCTATGATATGATGATGTTTATGTTCAACAATGCCATATTGGGCATGAGTGCCAGGACGTGACAACTGAGCAAGAGTACCCTTAGAGGTAAAAAAAAATTGGCTAAATTTGTCAATAAATACTCGCCACCAGAGTCCGACCGAAAAACTTTAATAGGAATATAAAACTTAGTGTGAATCATACGAGTGAAAGATTGGTAAATGGAATTTAACTTAAATGATGTTCCATGAAATAAATCCAAGTATATCAAGAAAAGATCATCAACAAAAAAAATAAGGTCTAGCAAAGTAAGACAAAATAGAATAATACGAAAGTTGAATTTGTTTTCGAAGCCTACAACCCTTACAATGAAAAATATACCTAATAGATTAATAGATGTATGACCTACTGATTAAAGAAGACATGTGATCCACATAAATTACATAGACGATGATGCTACTGAGCAAAAGAGGTGGATGACGAAGAAATGGAGGAAAAACGAGCATTGGAGTGAGGAAGACTTGAGGTGTCAAGAACACAAAGGTTAGGAGAACCCCTACAGCGATGGCAGTACTAATCACTGTCCTGCTTCGATGATCCTGAATAAAGTGAGATAAGTCATCAAATCCAACAAAAGAAATTTGGTCAGTGATTTGACCGATTGAAAGGAGGTTCATCGACAACTGAGGTACAAAAGAGACATCGGGAATAGAAAGATTTGAAGTACAAAGGGAACCCTGACAACTGATAGAACAATAGGTATATCGGCTTGTCAAAGCCCATATCCTATATGCTCTTAGCCCATTTACATTATACATAAAGCTCTATTCTAAACACTAACTGTTATTGTCTCCCGTAAGGTAACATGGTTTCACAACAAGGAATTAGGGTTACGGCGAAATTTTTTTAATCCACCACGTCAGTGGCCCACATCACTGCCAGCCACCACCTGTCGTCATGCACCTCTCTAATCTGTTTCTTTTGGGGCACCCGGCACGCATCTGAACACCTGTTTCCATTCATGCTTCCGACGCGCCTTTGCCCGCATGTTTCTGTTCGCGCATACCATGCTTCTGCCCGCGGCGACTCCTCTGCCTAGTGTCATCTCTGCCCTTGCTATGCCACCCGTTGGTGGTGCTGTTCAAGTTGTTGTCTGCAAATCTGTTATTCACCTTACCGTCTCATCCATTCTGCTTCCTCTATCATCTGCATTTAAGCGGCTATCTCATCCATTATTGTATTTGTTGTTCACACTTTTGTTCTATTCATTTTCATCTTCATTATGGCGCAACGTAGGGATATGGCTATGAAACTTGATGATCTTAGCAGTTATCGAGAGTGGGCTTTCTACGTCAAAACTATGTTGTGGGGTTTCCGCCTTACATCTCACTTAATTGATGATCTTCCTATCAATAAGTCAAATGATGGTGGTTCTGGTGCGCTTGCAGTCACATCTTGGCTTAATGAGGATGGAAGGGTGGTGAGTGGTATTGTCACCACTATGAAGTCTTCTTTGATAATGAGCTTTGAACATCATGAGCCTGCTAAGGAGATGTAGTGATGTGAGGGAGGATCATGAGTTAGAGGTGGAAGGAGGAGTTTGCCCGTTGGTATATTGCCGTGATAGAGTCGAAACCAATTGGAATAAGAGAAACTGAATTTATTAACGTAATAGCGACTTAGTACTGCTTCTTCTTCATAAATCCTGTCTTTCGAGGATCGCAGATCCTCTTATTTAAAGACTTCTACTCTATCTAATCCTATCTAGAATTGAAAACTGAAATTGAAATTATCCTAATCTATAATTAAAAGAAAGGTACTGAATCTATCTAAATTATTTTCTTAAATCTTATCCATATCTTTTGATCCTTATCCTCCTACTTCGATATCCTTATCTCTCTGTTGTTTCTTCCTTTTCTGATATGTTTGTGTATGCGCATCTCTATCAATTGCCGCCGTCGGTGAAACAGACTTGCCCTCAAGGCGGAATTCTGGAAATCTTTGCAAAAATTCGCCTTCATACATCCATGTAGCATCATCTACATTCTTATGTTTTCATTGCACCAATACTTGGGGAACTCTGTTATGTCCCCTCCAGACATTCCTGTAGCTCAGAATATTAGCTGGAGTAAATTCTAGTTCCTCTGTAAAACCATTATCCGGAATTGGTATAATCACTTGTGGTTGTGAACCTGTAGCAGGCTTTAATAGAGAAACGTGAAATATCGGATGTATTTTGCAAGAATCAGGTAATTGCAATCGATAAGCAACTTTGCCAATTTTTTCCAAAATTTTAAAAGGTCCGAAGTACCGCGGTGCTAATTTGGTTGAAGATCCTTTAA
>JAPKLW010000854.1:151760-173967 GCA_026898455.1 Plectranthus barbatus
CCAGCTGCCCGAGTTGACATAGTAGATGAGTATGGTGTTGCTTACCCGGAGAACGAATTCGGCAACGGAACCAATTGATAGAGTCGAAACCAATTGGAATAAGAGAACTGAATTTATTAATTATTAACGTAATAGCGACTTAGTACTGCTTCTTCTTCATAAACATAAAAAAATCTTGTCTTTTGAGGATCGCAGATCCTCTTATTTAAAGACTTCGTCTCTATCTAATCCTATCTAGAATTGAAAACTGAAATTGAAATTATCCTAATCTAATAATTAAAAGAAAGGTACTGAATCTATCTAAATTATTTTCTTAAATCTTATCCATATCTTTTGATCCTTATCCTCCTACTTCGATATCCTTATCTCTCTGTTGTTTCTTCCTTTTCTGATATGTTTGTGTCTGCGCGTCTCTATCATGCCGGTGTAGACAAGATGAGCCTACTTTCATGGGCTATTAAATTTATTTGAGTTTATCTTCTTCTAGTTATTTTGTTTGATTGTTTTCATTCTAGTTAGTTAAGTTATTTTAGGATATTATTTAGTGGGGCATTTAAGTCCCCTAATTACAGTTATTCATGTTTAAGGAATAAAATAATTGTTTTGGGGTGTTAATTGCTTTGCACACGTTTCTGCGTGTTTTGGAACTCTGATCATACCATGTGGAATATTTGAGGGGGCGATATATTCATAATAGTGGTGTCATTTTGGTTACTCTGATGCAGGGACTTCATGCCCTTAAACAGAATGACATGTCTATAGTGGAGTACTAACAATGTCAAGTTCATAGAGAAATTAATCATATATTAATGGTGCCTCTTTGTGATGGTAGTGTTCAGGTGGTTGTGCTAACAATGCCAAGTTCATTGAGGAATTTCTCATATATCAATTCTGTCATGTATTAAGTTATGATTTTGAGCCCATTCGCAAGCAGCTGCCAAACGCTCCTACTATATCCATTTTTGATGTGAATAGATACACCATCGACAGCTAGCTTACTTGCAACCAAATGTGATCAGATATAGCATGAAAGGGAAAATAGGAAAATATATCACAAAGTTTAACAAATTAGGGAATTATATCACACATTTTTTATGTTAAGAAATATATCACGAAGTTTACTTCTGTTAATGAAATTTATCATCTATTTGCTGACTAAGCTATTAAGTGCCATGTGGCAGTAACGTGGCGCTGGTTCGATGTCATGTGGCATTGACTAGATGTTACGTGGCATTTAAATTTTTTTTTTAAAATAAATATTTTTATTTTTAATGGAACAAAAACAGATGTTTTCTCAAAAATGTGTATATATTATATAGAAAAAACTGTTGGAAAACAATGAAATGAAACCAACATTTTAAACTTTCATGGTTGTGTGCTTAATAATGAATTTAACTCAAATTCAAACATTTCATATTCATAGTGACAAGTGCCATTTCTCTTGCATATTTATTAGTTTCCTAAAGGGAAATTAATCTATTGGAAGAAAGCCTGAAATTTTTTTGAGATATAATTATGATTGAAATTTGTTTATGTTTGGACTTTGGAGAAAAAAAAAGAAGAGAGTTTAATTCAAATATTTACAGAAAAAAGATTAATATTTTGTAAGAGAATCAAAATTGAAAAGTTATTAACATCGGTTAGGAGTCTCAATTTCCATGGAATTTGAATCTATAATCGCTTTGGTCCTAACTTTTATGGGTTTGGCGAATCGAGTTGGGATTCAAATTCTTCTTTTTTATTTATATGGGTTATAAATTTTCTAAAGAAGTAATTTCGTGATTTATTTCCTTAAAAGAAAAATGTGATTTGTTAAACTTTGTGATATATTTTCCTATATAAATATTGTTATTAAAAATAAAAATATAATTTTTAAAATAAATTATTATTAAATTTTTTTATTTTTTAAAAAATATTTAAATGTCATGTGGCATGTAGTCAGTGCCACATGTCATTGAATCAACGCCACGTCATTGCCACGTGACACTTAACAGCTTAATCAACAATAGATGATAAATTTTCCTAACAGAAACTTCCTGATATATTTTCCTAATAGACAAAATGTGTTATATAATTCCCTAATTTGTTAAACTTTGTTATATATTTTCCTATTTTCCCTAACATGAAATGAGGTCTCTGAATCTGAATCAAGTACCCAAGTCGATGAAGGAGCGTTAAGGTGAGGCTGCAGTAACGGACATAGAGCCTCAAAGGAGTGGAGTTTATATCACGACCATGAGCAGTATGGCGTGCACGAAAATTAGCAATCTTCTTTGGATACCGAGTAAAACAATGTTTTGAACGATGATTAGTCTTCTTGCAATACTCGCAAAGCTTTGAAGAGCTATCCCTTGCTTTGTTGGTCTTCTGAGAGGGTGCTAGCATATTGTGATGTCATGGTGCAACAGATGATTGAGAGGAAAGACGTTCTCTTCAGCAATCAAAGCAGATAGTACATCTACAATGGATGGACTAGTAGGAGCATTTAGCAGCTACTTTTGAATGGGCTCAAAGTCAGACCTTAGTCCATGATTGAATTGGTATATGAGAAATTTCTCAATGAACTTGACCTTCTTAGCACAACAGACTGAACACCCATCCGTTAAGAGAAAAGGTCTCATCAAACGATCAAAGGCAGTGTCGTACTCCTCTATGGACATATCATTCTGTTCAAGGGCATGAAGTCCTTGCAATAGAGTGACCACTGGGGCACCACAATTATCAATGTATCGCCCCTACAAATATTCCAACATCTCCTTAGCAGACTCATGATGCTCAAAGCTCATGACCAAAGAAGACTTGTGGCTTTGTAATGAACACTAAGCATGCTTAGAGGTCATGAATTCAAAAACCGTGCAAATAGCTGTGGATATCTTAAAATAAAAACATTAAGCATTGGTACAAGGCCTGTACATTAAACATATATTTTCGTACCAATAAGTTTATTTCATATTTACTATAAGCCTACATCTTTGTCAAATATATCCCCATAATACCATATAAAGTAATAAATAACCCATAAAACATAGAGAGTAACTGATAAGAATCTTGATTGCAGCGCTCCAAAACACACACATATACTATAATCTAGCTCTTCCATAAATTTTCTAGTCATCTAAGATTGAACAATATCTGGTAAATTATCATATTTTCATGATACGATGACTTGATAAAATGCTGACTCTTCACTAGTTTGATCATGTATTTTGAAAGAGCAAATCAAATATCATAATTTTATTAAAAAATTGTTGTTTTTGAATAGGTTGATAAGCTGCGAAAAGGATTCAAAGAACTAGGAATACTGAAAAGTGATCAGCCTCAGAGTTACCATTTGCTGAACCCAACCAGTATAGGTTACTTTCTCTTTCATTGACTTATCTGTTGGAATGCATGCTTAGTATACTCGATAAATAGTTAGCTGAAAGTTATTGTGTTCGTTTGGTTTGTCCAGGCCATTATCTAGGAATGGATGTCCATGATTGCCGCACAATCACCTATGACCGCCCTTTGGAACCTGGCGTTGTGAGTTTCTTTCCTCACTAATATGCTCCAAGCCTCGATCTTATATATTTTGAATGATTCTTACTGATTTTGTTATTTACAGAATATAATCTACTGGTTTAAAACTGTTTTTTTGAATGATCCAGCATTGCTACTGCACTATCTATAGCCTTTCTTTAGTCTTTCTTGTGGGTTTCTGCATTCATGCTTGAATACTCTCCCAAATCCAGCTTGAAATAATGATAAGAATACCTGTCTTGAGAACATATCTTTATGTGATTGGCTTTTTCTATGCAATCTATTTTAGAATTGAATTGGTTTTCTAATTTATAAATCCCATGTGATGATGAATAGTCCTTGCCAACTTACATGGGTGTAAATGATTGTGCTTTGCTTTCTTTTACTTTTTCGTTTGTCTCACTTAAGCAGGAAAACTGACTCTATCTCATTCCAGAGTCATTGAAGTACTAGTTAGATGTGTTCTACTTAAAAGAAAAATGTTTCCATTTATTAGCTAATGTTTAGTAGGACAAATTTGTGCAGAAAATATTCATGCTATGTTGATTGAGCAAGATATATCGAGTACAAAAAAAAAATTGTGCTTAAATACTTATGTATTTGGGGGTATAAAGTGGGGTGAAGTGTTTCGACAGTGCTCTGCCCATTTCTGTATATTATTGCTATATCATTTTCATGGATAGCTATTGATATATAGGCTAAGGTTTTAATTATTTATTTTGATGGGTTGGGGTGGGGGTTGTGAGTAGGGTATTAAAATGAAATTTTGCAATAACCCAGCAGAAATTCTGGTGGTAGCAGAAGTAACAAAATGCCAATGCTTGTGATTCTTAGTCTGTCATCTACTCTTGCTGCTGAATGAATTGCGGGCACATTCCGTATTCCTGCTCCTGATTTCCTTTCCCATTCCTTTTGCTGATGAGTGCTAAAACTTTTGCAATGCGTAGGTGATCACAATTGAGCCAGGAGTTTACATCCCTTCATATTCTAATGTTCCCGAAAGGTAATTGTTTGCTAAATAGATTTCTTTATTTGCTGCAGTCTCTTCTTTAATTTGATATTCTAAACTTTTAATACTTTTGGACGAAATATCTTTCTCAAGGAGACATATGAAGATTTTTTTTACAATTGACGAAATATTTACTGGTTTCTGTCATTGTTAGAAATAGATGTCTTCTGCATGACCATATATGTTACCCTGGTATTGTATATTTCATAATTGAAATGGTTTACTTCCGCGATGGCCAGTTTCTGAGACATGACCTTTGTCATCTACTATTTCGAAGTCTCCTGTATTTCATTTCGTTTTCTAGTTTTGGAACATTGTCTTTTGATTCTGTTCTTTTGTTTGTTTGGTGCTTTAAACTTTTACTTATATAAAGTGTCCCACACAAAAGTGAAACAAATCTAGGATTATTATACCAGTTGCTAGTTTATCCTACCAATAATTTCTCACAAAGATGGGGCATGTTATGCAGATATCGAGGCATTGGGATACGGATAGAAGACGATGTTCTCATCACTGAGTCAGGCTATGAGGTAACGTTTGAGTGAATATGTGAAACTATATTCCGGCCTGCTCATTACTCCATTTCATTTTTCCATATATTACTTCTCTAATAGTATGCTGATGCAGTTTAGATATTTGTTATCCCTTTTGGTTAGGTACTTACTGGCTCAGTACCAAAACAAATTAAGCACCTGGAGTCATTGCTCAATAATCTGTCATATGGGGCGCGGATGGAAACCCGAAATGTGGTTCACGCACTCCCATGACTCACTACAGAGCACAGACTGCTTGCTGGTATATGAAAGGAATTTTATATAGTTGCTGACAGTTCAAAAACAGCAATCAAGGTTCTGACTGCTTCCTTCTCCTTTTGAATCTCTAGCCTTCTTTTCTTGATTCGTTTTGAATAATTATTGTTTTTTTGCCCTCTTGATCAATCTTTGTCCGACTGTAAGTAAATTAACTATTATTCATGAGCGATATTTAGTCAGTTATAAAAATTTCCCATTTGTGATTTGCCTTCTACATTTTTGCACCGGTTTTAATATTTATTAGCATTGATTTTGGGCAGATACCTTGTTATTTATTTGTTTGAGAATTGAGATTAATACATTAAAACTGAGTCGTTGAATTAACTTATTTTCACCTTTATTATGTACATCATGTATTGATATATATATAGATGTACATTGATTTTGAAGTAACGAACAGTTCAATTTCATGGTGTTTTTTTTTTCTTTCTTTTTTTAAATTTCTATTTAATGTATTACAACTAGCTAGGGATGGTCTCCCATCAATAATTTTATGGGCAATGAATTGCTTGTGTTTGAATTCACTTATTTTCTTGGATGACACAATTCTTACTATTTATCGGATCTAATCTGGCAACTCTATTAATTGAATTCGTGTTGCATCAAAATAAATTGGATTCAACGCGGTTGTAAGATTGCATGAAATAGCTCATGTTTTTGTTTCTATACATTTATTTTTCCAACTTCGAATCCAGTTAGCTCATGTTTTTGTTTCTATACATTTATTTTTCCAACTTCGAATCCAGTTAATTTGGAGTGTGGTACATGGGTTTGAATTACTTGAGTTTTGATTTGATAAAAATGATGAAAGCTTGTTTAATGAAGTTCAATTTGCTAAATTAGTTGGGATTTAAGCTTTGCCAATATTGATTTTGATTTGTGTGCAAGCTCCTCATATAAATTCGTTTGAAAATGTAAAATTTTTTATTTTATAAAATTAATGTCTTATTCCTTGATTAATATTAATCACAGGAAGCAAATATTTGCTTAACTATGTCATAAAACTTATTTTTAACGCAAGATAATATATAATTAAAAATTATATAGATTTAAATGCTTGTTAAAGCTCAATTAAACTTGTGAATTTTGAAGTATATGAAGACTCGGATATAATTTGATCGATCAATTGTATGTAAATCATGTCTTATAATTACCGTACGCCTTATTTATGATTTTTTCAAAGTAAATAATTTGATGTACTATGCTATGTATGTGATATTTTGAGTACGAATTTGATTTCTAAATTAAACTGAAAGACAGTTCACACAATTCTTATATATAGGACTAAGTGCTATAAAGTTATTGTTGTGGTTCAAATTAACTAACCAGGTCTAGTCCATTACAATGACCCACCGCTAAGATCATGCACTTTACTGTAACAGTGCATCTAAGCCATCTTTTCCAAAACACTGACGACCCATGAAGGACCATGGGCAAGGACTGGCAACTAGCTCTAATGCATCAAGCTCCTTCGGATGATGACCGATATCGGAGTTCCTGCATCAATATTTCCGAACTGACGGATTGAGCTGGAATCCCCTACTTATATGAACTTCCTCTGGATTCCACTACAGCTGGAAGCATGAAAGCAATCATAATGAATTGTGATAATCAATTCTCCTTTTTCTTGCCAGATGTTAAAGCCCGAAGTTCGACGATGACAATGTGGCAAGGCAGAGAGAAGGATATAAGAAGAAGACCATTATCTTCATAAAAAAGAAGGCGAGGAGGAAAGATACGAGAGGGCGAAGAGAAAGAGAAAGAGGGAGGAGAGAAAAGTAAGAGAGACTCAAAGAGAGGCAAATGAGATCTTCATCTTCCCCATATAACAAAAACTGTAACTTAGGCAAATCTTCACTATAAACACTCTATGTAGAAGAAATAGTGAAAAGACTTCCTAGTTATCCATGAGGACGTAAACACATTTTGTGCCAAATCTCATTAAATCTCATGTTTACATTTCTTTCTTAACAGAGCACAAATCATCTGGAAAGTAGTCCTACCAGAACAATAGTTCCCTAAAAAATACAAATTCATTGTTAATGAACCCCAATAGGTACTTTATATTGAATGAATCCACACTCTTTATTAGGGGTGTGCATGGTTTGGCCGAAACCAGCCGAACCGGCCAAACCAAATTAATTTGGTCGGTTTGACCGGTTTGAGAAAAATGATTGGCCGGGTTGGTTTGAAAATTTTCAAACCGAATGATTTGGTTTGACCGATGGTTTGAAGGATGAAACCGGCCATTTCGGCCGAACCGGCCGTATAAATAATATAATTTTAAATATAATAATGATAATAAAATATTATTTGATATAAAGCTAAAAAATCAATTATATTGATATATATGTCTGATGCTTATTTTCTTTCGAATTGCAACCCTATATATTAACTTATATTTCATTGTTTCTTGCAATCATAATATTATTTATTTATTACTTATCTCCTATTTATAATTAATGACAAGCGAGAGATATTTAGATTAGTTTTATTTTGTGTATCATTCTTTCATTAATATTTAATAGTCAAATTGATATACAAGTTTCATTATTTGCAATATTATTAGTTGAATAATCTCCAAACCGTTTAACCGGCCGAACCAAACCGTTTTAATATGGTTTGGCTGATTTGGTTTAAAATTATTATTTGGCTGGTTTGGTTTGTGAAAATTTCAAACCGTACCTATTGGTTTGGTCCGTATTTCACCTCTTAAACCGGCCAAACCGGACCGTGCACACCCCTACTCTTTATCTACATTTAGCAATGGTCCAAATTAAAATTTGTTCACACTTTTATGATTTTTTTTATTTATATGTTATGCTTAAAATATATTATGTTTGATTTTATATATATGCAATACTGAAAGTGAGTGCTAAATAGGGATTGTTGGTCTTGGATTAGAGTACACAAGGTGCGGAAGTGTGTAACTGAAAATAAATGTGTGTAGTGGGACAAATTAAGTTCTCAACTGACTCAAGAGGAGTCACCTACTTGAGTCAGCTGGCAGTTGTGAAAACTTAAATAGCCGAACATATTAAGTTTCAATTTCTGTTATACACCAACAATCAGTTTTGTTGGGTTTCAAATCAGTTGGATCCACTCTTCGTTCACTAGGAACGAAATTAAGTATCCCTATTTGCTTACGATAATTTAATACGATTTACAACTTGGGTTATTCTCTAACTGAGTCTCCATGCCTTAGTTACATGCACCGCAGTCAGTTGATCTTTACTATATTCCGCGTGCTAAGCCCATTCTTATGCATCTTTGGCTGCTCACGGTACTTGAATGTGGGTTGCAGGTTCCGTACTTCTACTAGCTGGAATCTCCACGATCTCAACTATATGGTATGAAGGCTTATGGTGATGGGTTTTGTATACTGAAAGCATTTATTACAATGAGTATACAACGATTTATTTCTCCTATCTGTTAACAATCTTACATGTATGAACAAAGGTATCCTCTTGTCTCACCGATAGGGACGATCATACGGCGTGTTGTAGATCGCAGAAGACAGTATGATCACTTGACCTAGTGAGACATAAACCTGATCACAGCCGAGACAACGTATGAGGATACGTCTGTCCGGATGGCTGCGGCATTGTCGGAATAAGTAGTTTGTCTTGGTTACTTGACATGCTGGAACGCAGAGGTGGCGTATTGATGGACCGCAGTGAGATGTATTCGTCTGTCTGACATCAGCGAATACAAGATCTCGTTATATTGATTGAGTCCAAACCCTAACGAAGGTTCAGGGGTTTGCACGGGTTGACTGTTGCTTTGACTTGCCATGGTGGAGAGCCTAAGTAACGTGCTCGTATATCCGCATCTTGGGTAACAGCAGTTCGTGTAGTACCGCCTGAGAATGGACTTAGGTAACTATATCCGAGTAATAGATGGGGACATTCCCGTAGGAGCTCAATAACATTCATCGTGCCAAAGTCCTACAGGCTGATTAAGTTCAGGCACGAGTGATAAGGTTTGAGTGGTACTACTCAAGAATTATAAGATATTAATTAATTGTAGTTAGAGCTTGTCAGAGGCTCCGATTAATTAATGGATGTCCGGTAACCTTAAATATGAGGATTCTCAATTAATGCAGCCCGTTCTCATAACGTGGTAATAAATGGGTAGGTCAGTATTAATTCTGTGGTGAAAAATAATTAATATTAATTAATTAATTGTGTCTTGTGTTGTGGAAATGGGAATTAATTAATTATAGGCCCATTTTATTATTTGCATTAGGTCCCAGGACTGGCCCAATTAAATATGCTGAATTGAGCCCAAAATGGCCCATTAGGGTTTCCAACCCTAGGTCTATAAATAGACAACTCTCTCTCATAAGTCATAAGACAGTTGAAACACACTAAACCCTAGAGAGAGAGGAGGCGCCGTTTTTGGTAGAGAGGAAGGAGAATTCCGATTCTGGTCCTGCTCAGAATTCAGATCTACGGAGTTCTCACCAGTAGTAGATCTGAACAGCATTGGGACACAGCCCTGAAGATCTGATCTGGAGAACAGATTTCTTTCTTTCTTCCCTCTTCATTTTTGATTTTAATCTAGAAATTAGATCTCTAATTTCTTTTTCTGCAGATTAAATCGGATCGCGTGGTTGAATTGAGATTTGGAATTCAAACGGGAAAGATCGTTTCAGACTCGACGGAGTTACGGTAAACCCTAAATCCATAATTCCTTGTATTAAATTCATAGGAGCATGCTAGGGTTTTGAGAATTTTAATTATGTGCAATAACCATAAATCGATTCGGTTCAGTTTGGTTTTGGTGATTCGGTTCACGGAAAACCCTACATATGGTCCCTTCATGAATGTTGGTCCTATGGTTAAACCTACAGATCTGTGCAGCCTCAAAGTCTTTGCTGATGATTTTTTAATAAGCTTTTTGTTGTCTCGTGCTTAAGAAAGCACAGTGATCTCTTGCAAGAAGTTTAGAAAGCTTAGAAAGTTTTAGAGAGAGAGAGAGATTGTTGTAGTAGAATTGACAATTTAACCAGTAACCTTTTCTCTCATCTTCAATGGGGTATTTATAGGCCTTATTTGAATACTAGCCATTGTGAAGAATGTGATACGACCCATATTTTCGCAGGATAACGTTTGTACAGTGATGTACAAATCTGCAACTTTTGTCCTTTGGATGGAACACTTTGAATGACAGAAGCATCAACTGACTATTGGGTCAGCTGAGCATATCTTGTTTGTCCATTATATTTTCCTTAGGTGTCGAGTTCCTCCTGATCCGTCAACATGTACTTTTCTCACAGTTGGTCAGTTATTTCTTCTGAGTTTTAGTTGTGGCTCTCACTACTTATATATCTCAATTGCATTTGATCAGTTATAAATAATTTTGAACTAATAGATCTTCAGTTGATTCTTCAAGTTTTCCAGTCTTAAGCTCTCAACAATACCTAAACTATTACAACTTTAGAACCTCTTGTACAACGAATTAATAATCAGATCTAACCAGTCAGCACTACACACAAGTCAATTGATTGGTGATTTTTCACAATCATCAAAAGTAGACATTATTCCTAATAGGAATAAATATACAACATTCATCTAACAAACAATGTTTAAGATTAAGCAATTATGAATAACAAAAATTATATTTTATTGTGTAATCATCAATGCTTTTTATCTCAATTATTGATACTATTGATCCTATTACTGACATTCATTCTTATCGTAAGAGATTGAACGCATGCACACATAAAATTAAATACAAACAACAATTTTTACGTGGTTCGATGAATGCACCTACGTCGACGGAGGGTTATGAGATGATGTTGAGTGTAAGGTTACAGCTACAAAGATGAACTCAAGCTCCCACTCTCATAGGTCATACAACAATGACAACTTCTATCTTCTTTCTCTATTTCTCTCTCTCTATTCGAATGAGAATAAAAAAATGAGCTGAAAAAACTGAATATCAAAACCCTAACCACCACTTAACAAGCTTCTTAATTTGAGAACCAATTGCACGCCGCCACTTGTCTAATTCGGCTATCTAGCTAAAAGTGTATTACACTTTTATTAGTAAGAAGTGCAACTTTATTTTCCTTAGTCAAAACCAAACCCAGCCGCTCGATACACCACCTTCATTCTTCTTTATGCATGAAGTTTGCACCTTTCTTCATCTCATCAAGAAATCCTTGCAGTCACACCTCATATCAAATCTCCCTCCTGACTGCAACAACATGATCTACTCCTTGTCCTCGTACAATTCCATTACAAAACACATAAGCTAACCTCACAGCTAGCAAACCCCTATAACCTGCATGCAAAATCTGAACTTATTGATTGGGATGATTTTAGTAAGAGCATCAGATCCATTCTCTAGTGTAGACACCTTCTCCATGTTAATTGTTCCTTTCTCCAAGATATCCCTCACAAAATGATATCTCACGTCTATATGCTTAAACCCTTCATGGAAAACTTGATGCTTGTTGAGTTGTAGTGTACTTTGTGAATCACAAAGGATAGTCACAAAACCTTGCTCCACTCCTAGTTTATTCAACATTCCTTTGAGCCAAAGTGCCTCATTTATGGCTTCTGTTATAGCCTTGAATTCTGCTTTTGTTGTTGAGAGAGCTACTACACTTTGAAGCTTGGATTTCCATGTTATGGTTGTACTAAAGAGATTAAACACAAATCGTGTATGTGATTTCTGGTATCGACACTTGAGGCATAATCTAAATCTACAAATCCCATTAGAGCAGCTGAACTCCATTCATTTTTCTTCTCAAACAATAAATCATAGTTTTGAGTTCCCTTTAAGTATCTCAATATACCTAACAAAACACTCTAGTGATCTCTTCCTGGTTTAGACATAAAATGGTTGGTAATGCTGATAGCATAAGATATATCTGGTATGGTGCAAATCATCATGTACATCATGCTTCCTACTAGACTTGCATAGGGAATCTTATCCATATACTTATGTTCCCCATTACTTTGAGGAGACATTTCTTCTGAGAGCTTCACAACTTGGCTGATAGGTAAAACAAGACTCTTGGACTGCAGCATTACAAACTTATCAAGTATCTTATTCAAATGTCTTCTTTGGCACAAATTTAGTTTCCCTTCCTTTCTCTCTCTCAGAATGTGTATTCCCAATATTCTGCAAGCAACTCCCAAGTCTTTCATCTCAAATTCAGCCTCGAGGTCTCTCTTTACTTTCTCAATATTAGCAACAAACTTCCCTGCTAACAGCATGTCATCTACATAGAGTAATAAGTAGATGATGTTGACTCAGATCCACTTCATGTATACGCAGTTGTGAACCCATTTCTCTTCATATGTGAATCAAACTCCTTGTTCCACTGTCGTAGACTATGCTTGAGTCTATAGAGTGACTTATTCAGCTGGCATACCAAGTTCTCTATACCTTATTCAACAAATCCTAGAGGCTGATCTATGTGCAATATTTCTTCTAACTCACCATGAAGGAAGGTTGTCTTCACATGAAGCTGGTGTAGCTCCTAATCAAATTGAACTACAATGGCTAACAACACCCTTATAGAACAGTGTTTCACAACAGGAGAAAAGAATTTTGTCGAGTCAATTCCTTTTTTTTGTGTGAACCCTTTGGCCACTAATCTGGCCTTGTATCTCAATTCAGGTGGATTTGCATTTTCAAGTTTACTCTTAAACAGCCACTTGCAGCCAATGCATGCTTTATACTTTGGTTTTTCAACCAAGGTCCAAGTATTTTTCTTCCTCAAAGATGTCATTTCTTCAGTCATGGCATATTACCACCGCCTTCTTTCAGAGCTTCTCGAAGAAGACTTTGGTTCTTCATCTTCTAGTTTCGTATCTATGTTCAAGTTAAGAAACACCACATCAGCCTTTGAGAACCTCTTGGGAGGGTGGATTTCTCTCCTGGTTCAATCCTTACTCAACCAATAACTTGTTGAGTTACAGGCTGCACATTTGCTTGAGGTTGAGTTTCTGTTAGCGTTGTTTCTTTTTCCACTAAAAGAAACTCAGCCTTACTTTCATTTTGAACAGTTTCTCTTCCAATTTCCTCCTCATTTTTGTTCTCTTGGCAATCAAGCATTGGCATCTTCATCTCATTGAAGATAACATTCCTGCTAGTAAGGATCTTTTGCCCGCCAGTTTCAATACACCATAGTCTATATCCTTTAGTTCCAGCAGGGTATCCCAACATAATGCACTTTACTGCCCTTGGATCCAGTTTATCTTGCCTTATGTGAACATAGGCAAGGCAACCAAACGGCCTAAGGTGGGAGTAATTTGGTTGTTTCCCATACCACAACTAGGGTTGGCAATTTTTGACACGACACGATAACCCGATACGAACCCGTACGATAATATTGGGTTACTGTTGAGCCTTAATTGGTTTGTGTCATTATCATGTCGACCCAATAAGGACAAGAAATTTTTGTGTCGTGTTCGTGTTGTGTTCGTGTCATATTCGTGTTATCCGATAACGTATCGTGTTTGTGTTATCTGATAATATATCGTGTTTAGTATTATATTCGTGTCGTGTTAGTGTTACTCATTAAGAAATTAATAAAAAAAATATTTTATTATTATTCTTATAATTATTATCTTATAATTAATTAACCTAATCTAACACTTTTTACAGGTCAATATCGTGTCTGTGTCAATATTGTGTTATCAGATTGGGTTTTTAACAGGTCAATGTTGTGTTTGTGTTTGAGGTTTAATAGGTCGTGTTGTGTTCGTGTCGAGCATATCCTTAACAGATCTTGTTCGTGTCGGACCTTAATGGGTCATGTCACTATCGTGTCGACACGATAACGACCCGACATGCATGAATTGCAAGCCCTAACCACAACTCATCTAGTGCTCTGAGCTTGATTGTTGTGGTTGGACTCTTCTTAATTAAGTAGGTTACTGATCACTGTAATTTCTACAGATTAATTATAGAAATAGTGGCAAATAAATTTGTAAACCCTAAAGTTATCGATCCAGGGGAATGAAGCAACGAAAAATCCTAAATACTAAATCAGACGTTCTTAAAATACTGGTTAGGAAAAACAATTAAAAAGTTTTGGTTGTTTTGAAAATTGTAATACTTGCTAATAAAAATTAAACAGGAAATTAAAAAAGCTTTTAGATTCAAATAAGAGAAGCACAGATTCCAGGGATATCTACCTATCAAGTATAACATGTATGAATGAATCGATTAATTCCCAATTTTAATTCCTCTTCGTAGTGAAACATCAGAAAAGTATTACGAACTTCTTTGTTGGACAATTCGTAAAGTAGATTAATTAATTACCTATCTCCGCTCGGTCTCAAGATAAATTAACTAACTCCAAAGATCTACAGATTTATTCCTACAATCAATCTCCTTCAGTTACGACAAGAAATCAGATTATATTGTGAAAATCTCTTTCCATTGAAAACTATCACAGTTACGTCTCAAGTAATCAACTAGATAATCCTAAGATGTGATCAGCAAATCAAGATTATAAATAAGCACATATTTCACAAACTACGAAGGGAAAGGGAAAATAATTCAATTAATCAAACATGTATACATTGATAATTCGAAACCCTAGAATCTGAGGAAGGATTTAGTTACACATATTCAAGGTAATATTCATCATAGAAAGATAAAACCTGAATTGCATAAAAACTTGGGTCTGAATGTCTTCCCACAAACTTCTGTCTTCAAACATAAACTCTAAAATTCTTGGAAATTTCTCTAAAAACTGAAATCTGGAATAAAGTATGATAAAAAGGTCAAAGGTACTCTCAAAATCGACATTATTAGGATATTTATAGAGGTGGGGGTGTATCCTATCAATTCTATGGCTAAAGATATGAATAAATACGATTTTTATCAGATTTTCGCTCCAGCAGAGAGGCTCGCGTCGATCGTGGCTAATCCACGTCGATCGACGAGGCTTCCTGGTCTCCTTCGATCGATGCTGATTGGCGTCTGTCGACGCGGCTTCTCGTCCCTTCTGCGCGGTCTCACGGTTTTGGCCATAACTTCCTCCTCCGAACTCCGATTGACCCGATTCCAGTTGCGTTGGAGAGCTAACTCAAAGCATCATCCATTTCCATGCGCCAATAGCCCGAATTCCTCTTGTGGAAAAACTCTTCACTGCTACTCTTACACGTCACTGCTTTCGGAACGGTTTTCTCGTGAGTTTAGGCCTAAAAACCTGCATAAACATCAAAACACACCTAAAACCACCTAATATTGACATCATGCATAAAATATATATATAAACTCAATAAAACTACATAAAATAGTAGGAAAATAATATAGATAAGTGAGTGAAATAATGAGCTTATCAGTTACTGTAGCAATGTTGGTCCCGGTTTATCAGAGTGTATAACGTTACGCAGCGGAAATATTGAACTTATAAGTCTAACTTGCACTCTGTCCTGCTGGTTGCTCAGCTGGCTGGCTGACTGGCTGGTCAGCTGATAGCTCAACACTTAGAATATTTTAAGTCTAGTTTGCACAGTTATCAGTTTTCATATATACACCAGCACTTGAGTGCTGGGTTTCAAATACAAATTTAAATACTGAAAGCAGATAAAGGCAAAGGATTTTTATAGTGGTTCGATCAACTGATCTACGTCCACTCTCCAGTCGACTCACTGGAAATTCACTATAAGAGTAATCCGGTACAAAGTTCCTACGATCTATCTCCAGCTGGTAGATGCCCCGTCTACCAGTCCACTGGATCAACCGCTCCCGGTCCTTGTCCTTCTTCAACTCTCGTCAGATGGATGGAGTGCGAGCACGTCACTTCAACCTCCTCCTCTGACTGGTTGGGTGTTGAGTTCTCCCAAGAACGTAAATCCTCTACGGCAAACTGCCCGTAATAACTCAAGAGCTGGCTGGCTCTGGAGCTGCTATGTTCTTCCTCAGAAAGAGAAAGAACACCAGGTGAGGTCTAAACTTACAAGCAGGAAGCTTGAAGTCTCGTGTTTGAAAGATATCAACACACGGAAAAGCTTTAAAGAAAGCCTAGAAAGATGCTTGCTTGCTAGCAATGAATGTTTGTTCTTTCGGTAGTTGGAGAGTATTGAATGTTCAGGATGCCAGCGTGTAAGCGTCGAAAACTGGGAAGCCTCTTAAATGTTGGTAGCTCCGACCTATTTATAGACGCAGGATCCCATTCAAATTTCTAGCCGTTTGGACACATCCGGAATGGGTCTCTGTCCTCGGATGTACTTCAGACGGCGGCAGGTAGGAATTTCAGGAAAACGCCATACTTGTGTCTGCTTTTTCTGACACAGACCTCTTTGTGTCAGAACGGCATTATTTCGTCAGTACGAGGAATCGCAACTGGTGTCTTGAACTGATAGACTTTAAGGATATCCTTCCTTAAAGTCTTACTTTGTCAGTATATTCCTCAGACGAATCTTCTTTTTGTCTCTAAGACTCTGGGAGAGCGAATCTTGAATTCTGCTGGTAACATCTGACTGGTAGATCGTACTGGTGATCTTGTGCTGGCAGTCTCTGCTGGTGACTTACGCTGGCACAATCTTAGTCTACCAATATGTCTGGATGTTAACTCTTGGAATCTCCCATGACTGGTGGCTTCACCGCTGGTGAATAGTGTCAGCCAGAACACGTATTCTGCTGGTAGGATTTGTCAGCCTCCTGCTGGTGAAATCCTTCCAACTGGTGAACAGTAGCCAGTCATTAGCTCTTGACTCCATGCTGATGAACAGTGTCAGCATGGGTCTGTCAGTCGTCTGCTGGTGAGACTTCTCTCAATTGGTAAGCACATCTCATGCTGGTGAACAGTAGCCAGCATGAGTCTTGGTCAGCTACGACTTACAACTCAAAAGACCTAAACAGGACTTTACATTTGAGACTAGAGCTATTCTAGAGACAAACTGACGCTGGTTGGACTTAGGATTTGATCCACCAAAACACTTAAACACCAAATCAAAGATCTAAGTTATCAACTGGGGAAGGGAAACTTAGATAATTTTCCCAACAAGCAAGATCCTCTCCCGATAATTTCTAAGTTAAACCAGAACTCAAAAGCATACACCTCACCCTTCTTGAAAGGGTCATGTTCATCCTTTCAATAAAACCATTTTGTTGTGGATTGTTGGGATAGTTCTGTGCCTTCTTATTCCCTTAGATATGCCATTGAAATCAAACTCTTCAGCAAGGAACTTAAGTCCATTATCTGTCCTTATGCACCTTGTCTTCTCACATTTCTCATTTCAACTAATTCACACCACTCCTTGAACTTCTGTATCTTCTGATCTTTGGACCTTAGTATATAGGTCCACACCTTTCTGGAGAAGTCATCCATTATAAACAAAAAATACTTGGCTCCACCCATAGTTTCAGTTCTTGCTGGACCCCATAAATCAGCATGGATATAGTCTAGGGGTATGTTACTTCTAAATTCACTTACTTCATAAGGTTGTTTCTTGCTCTTGGCCATGATACACTGCTCACAGTCAATTATGTCTCCTACACCTTTGATCGATGCTAAATCTGCATACAAATTATAGCATAGGACAAATAAATTTATAAGTACCCGAAGGTTGTCGAACCCACAGGGATAGTGCAATGAAGGGAATCATATACTGAATATAGCTCTTAGAACTTTTGTTTGGGCAAATCGATTTTTGGGGTTTTGGGTTTTTCAAAACAAGTAATTAAAGAGAGAAAATTCAAATATTAAAAAGCACAGATTCCACGGAAATCTACCAATCTGATCAACATGCAAGAATTAAATATTCAAACCCAATAAACAAAATTTTGGTAGAAAACTTTTTATTGTGGAATTAATTCATTGGTTGGGAAATTAAAACCTAAATTACTAATTAGTGATCTATCTCCTCTCGGTCTCAAAATACACCAATTAATCAATTTCATAAAGATCTAGATTTTCCTACAATTGAAATCTTCTTGGTCGGACAGATAATCAAAAGTATTAAACTCTTACTTCCTATTATCGATTTTCACCTTTCGGTCATTCAATCAATAACTAAAGCCTATTCCAATTTTCATCTCTCGATCCTTCAATTGAAAATAGATTTGCAATAAAATCAAAGAGTTTAAACCAATACAAGGGTTTGAATAAATAAATCTAAACAAGCATCACAGATGGAGAAACCCTAGAACCTGTTTAGGGTTCGAGCCTAACATATTGAAAATAAACATTGTAGGGAAAAATAAAGATTGCATTAAAAATAATAAAGGTTTAACAAAAAGTAAAGAGGATTCCTCAAAAACATAGAGTGAAAACAGAAAATTAAAGATAACTGAAAGACTCCTCAATTCTGAGCTATTCAAGAGTTTATATAGTAGTAGGGTTGAGGCTTTGGATGGTATATTGGCTCCAAAATTCGTCCCTATCTTGATATGGTATCTTATCAATTACGTGCAAATTTGGGCTGCAAAAACACGCGTCTCGGCCGAGATAAGTCTTGTCACGGCCGAGATGGATGCTTCTATCTCGGCCGAGATAGCCTTCATTTCGGTCGAAACAGAGACCATTTTCGCCACTTCCGACCCTTCTACAGTCTCACGGTTTTGGCCATAACTTTCACGTCTGAACTCCGATTGATCCGATTCCAGTTGCATTGGACAGCTAATTCAAAGATCTTTCAAATGACATGTTCCATTAGCTCAGAGTCCATCGGTTGAAGAAGTTGTGACTGTTTCTTTGATCATCTGCTGCTTTCGGTACGGGTTCCCATTGGATTTGGCCTAAAACCTGCGAAATCTTACCATGACAAGCATAACACCCTCTAATATATACTCATGCTCAGTTTATTTAAGAAAACAAGCTAAAACTCATAAAAGAAGAGAAAAACAATGCGATAAGAGAGTAGAAAAACGAGCTTATCAACCTTCAACTTGTATTAGGCCTTGCCTCTTTAACTCATCCAATCCCTTCTGGCTAATATGAGTCTAGCATGCCACAATTAGTATCCAACCTGCTTAGAAGTATTCACATCTCCAATCACTATCTTAGCATCCAGGTAATATTTGCTATTGCATATGTTGCCCATTAAGATGACATTGTCACCTTTACAAACTTCGATGACTCCTTCACTGCCTACAAACTTGTACCATCGAGCTTTTAAAACACCAAGAGAAATTAGATTTCTTTGAATCTGGGGTATGAATCTTATTCCAGTTAGTGTTTGATCTCTCCATTACATTTATTTATCATTATGGAACCAATCCCTTCAGTTTTGCAAACATTGTTGTTTCCTAGTGTGACAGTTCCCACATGCTTAAGTTCAATATGATCAAACCACTCTAAGTGCGGGCACAAATGAAAGGAGCAGTCTGAGTCAAGTATCCAACCTTGATCTCCACTCTTCTCTAGGATATTTAACACCTCATATGGGGTTTCTTCAGTCGAACTCACCAGATTTGAACCATGGCTCTGATATGTGTATTTCTGTTTCAAAACACTACAATCTCTAATCAAGTGGCACGGCTTTTTGCAGTAGTGACAAATTCTTGAATTTGTCCTTCCAAACTAAGGTCTCACATAAACTTGTTGGTTGATGCCTTTAAACTTCCTTTGAATTATTGATGATCACATATCCTTCTTCTGATTGAACTGGGCCTCTCATCGTAATTACTTCTTGAGTTTCTTGTTATCTTATATTGACTTTCCTTATTGACTAGCAAACCTACTCCAGATGGATCAACTCTTTGGCCATGTGATTGCTTCTCCAGTTTTTTCTATTTTATAGCAGCCTGCACATCTCCCAAGGATATTGTATCCGACCTGCCATAGATCATGACATCCTTCAAGTTTGAGTAGGACTTAGGTAAGGCATTAAGTAGGTGAATCACCTTATCCTCATCTCCAATCTCCACACCCAGATTCTCAAGATCATCCACTGCTTTGTTGAACTCATCAAGTTGGTCCAACACACTCCTCTCATCATTGAATCTGCAGGAGTATAGCATTTGCTTCATGTAAAGGTGATTGGCTAGAGACTTAGCCATGTAAAGGCTCTCCAGTTTCTTCCAGACATGAGCAACAGTCTTCTCCTTAGACATCTCACGCAAGACCTTGTCGTCCAAACTAAGAAATAGGGCATTCTTAGCTTTATTCATCAATTTAAGTTTATGTTCGGTTGTTTCATCCTTTAATGCCTTGTCATCACTCAGCAGGGCATCCTCTAACCCGTCAAGATACTTGCATCTTGACCTTCCATAACCCAAAGTCATTCTTCCCAAAAAACTTGTCAATTTCATACTTGTCTGTAGTCATGATTCAACACCACACTTTAATATCACTGCTATTTAGATTGCAGAAAGAAAACCGCTGTTCTACAACTTATTCAGATATGGCTACACAGAATATCAACTCGATAAAATCACACATATTCACTGAAATAACCTCTTCTTATACACTAAGGTCAATTATTGAACATCTCACAACAATAAATGTAGAAGAAAACTTACTGTTGATCCAGGTAATTGTTGAGTTACTTTCTTGATAGCCCACTGATGATCACTCAATGTGTTCGAAGTCGCTATTCCCATAAACGGCACCACATATTAGAGATTGAACGCAAGCACACATAAAATTGAATACAAACTGCTGAAAATAACACAACAGCTTTTACGAGGTTCGTTGAATGCAACTACGTCTACAGAGGGTTATGAGTGATTTTATTAAAGATGCTGAGTGTAGGGTTACAACTACAAAGATGGACTCAAGCTCTCACTCTCACAGATCATACAACAATGGCAGCTTCTGTCTTCTGTCTTCTCTCTTTCTCTACGAATGAGAATCACAAAAATGAGCTGAAAAACTGAATATCAAAACCCTAACCACCACTTAACAAACTTCTTAATTCGAGAACTAATTGCACGCAGCCACTTGTCTGATTCGGCTATCCAACTAAAAGTGTATTACACTTTTATTAGTAAGAAGTGCGACTTTATTTTCCTTAGTAAAACCAAACTCAGCTGCTCGATACAGCACCTTCATTCTTTTTCATGCATGAAGTATGCACCATTCTTCATCTCATCAAGAAATCCTTGTGATCACTGTAAAATCTACAGATTAATTATAGCAACAGTGGCAAATAAATTTGTAAACCCTGAGGTTATCGATCCAGGGGAATTGTGTGGGGAAACTATCATATATACTAGTTATGATCCTAAGATTCATTGTTTGAGGAATTCAAGATCAGGGTTTTAACTTAGAAAATAAAGATGACAATTCGGAAAATTAAAGTAGTTTTGAAAGCAAATTTAAAGGAACACAGATTCTAGGGAAGAAATCTTATTATGGATAACATGTAGGAACCAATTAATTTAACAGGTGGAATACTGCAACAATGCTATATTTCCTTGTTTGGCAAATATAACCTAGATTACTAATTAGTGACTATCTCCGCTCGGTCTCAAAGTACACCAAATTAGTCAATCTGATAAGCAAATCAGTTCAATTCCTACAGTCTAGTACATCTGTTTGGATAGTGTAGATTGTATCATGCATTCTTATTCCCACTATTAATATTCACCTCTCGGTCGTTCTATCAATAGCTAGACATCTAAATTAACCGTCACCTCTCGGTCCTTGAATTAATCTAGAATTAGAAAATAATCACAGGAATCATGAACCTAATTAATTAATCCTAACATGCATCCATAATAATATCAACCCCTAGAACCCGCTAGGGTTTCTAGCCACTCATCGCAGATAGAAATCCAAAAGAAAACATATTAAATTGCATAAAAGTAAAGAACTTACAAGAAAAATAAAGGGTTTCGTGTTCCCCAAGTCTCCAAACTCTAAAAACTAAATTGTGGAATGAAAATATGATTGCATGTAATACCCCGTATTAAATTTCGGTTTGTTTAAATATTTTGAAGG
>JAPKLW010000854.1:173977-191652 GCA_026898455.1 Plectranthus barbatus
CAATGTAACGTGGCCTCATATTGGGAAGGTCAGATGGGGGCGTTACATTGCATGCCTCAAAAACTCAAATTTAATTAGGTATTTATAGGGGTGAATGTGTATCCTATCAAATCTAGGGCTAAACATATGAATAAATTCGATTTTCATCGAATTTCCGCTCCAGCAGACTCACTTGCGTCGATCGTGGCTGATTGGCGTCGATCGACGTGGCCATCTCTTCGGCGTCGATCGATGCTGATTGGCGTCGATCGACGTGGTCTCTCGCCCCTTCTGCGCGGTCTCACAGTTTTGGCCATAACTTCCTCTCCCGAACTCCGATCGACCCGATTCCAGTTGCGTTGGAGAGCTAACTCAAAGCATCATCCATTGCCATGTGTCAATAGCCCGAATTCTCCTTGTGGAAGAACTCTTCACTGCTACTCTTACACGTCACTGCTTTCGGAACGGTTTTCAAGTGAATTTAGGCCTAAAACCTGCAAAAACACCAAGATGCGCGTAATACCACCTAATATAGACTCATGCATAGAATATATATATAAACTCAACAAAACTACATAAAATAGTAGAAAATAATATAGATAAGCGAGTCAAATAATGAGCTTATCACCTTGCAGTCACACCTCATATTACTTATTTAACACAAACATTAATTTGAACACTTGATCATATATACATAAGAGATCAAATGCTAATCAGTAAGAATATGTTAATTAGGAACTAATCTTAACGGTTGATTTGAGTATATGGAAATGACTAGGATTATTTTAGATTGACGATTATGTTCTTAAATAGGATCAATTATGCATTTATTAAGCATAATATATGAAACAAACAAGTATAATTCATTAAATGAACATGCATAATATATTAATGAATCATGCCCAGAATTTAACACATACTAACAAATAAACATAATATATTAACTAAGGCAAAAACTTGCGTTAGCCAGGCCTAAACGGTTTAGGCGAGTTTTATCCTACCCAAATGGGTTCACCCATCCCAATTAGGGTATATTATATGGGTTTGGGCTTGGGTTAATGGATAAAACCCGCCTAAATCTTGGGTTAATGGATAAAACCCGCCTAAATCGTTTAGGTCTGCCTAACCCAAGACCTTCCCATTAACTAATTATGTATAAGGGATGAGATCATATGATAATAAATAAATATATTAAAAATAAGAATGAATCTCATCTGTTAGATCTAATTAAATTAATGGTTGATATCTAATCAAGCAATACTTAAAACGCAATCAAGCAACAAATGAAATACAATCAAGCAATATTGTAATCAAGCAATAAATAAAACACAATCAAGCAACATTATAAAGGTAATCAAACGGCTTTATCATTTTATCACGGCAGAATTTTTATCGCCGAATTCAAACCCTTATGTATAATATCATAATTTATCAAGCATGATTAACAGATTAACATATACAACTAATTAGTATCCGATTAACTATATGTAAATATAAAAGAAATTCAAAGGAAAATTAAAACAGCAACCGACACATCTGTTGTTTTAGCAACCAACAACAGAATTTGGTAAAACAAAATAAAAATATACTCCCTCCGTCCCGAGTTATTAGTCTCATTTGCTTTTGGCACAGTTACCAATGTTTGTGAGTGTAGTGGAATTAATATTTTATTGGTGTGAGGAGATTTTTTTTCATTTTAGGAAATGAGACTAATAAGTTGGGACGAACAAAAAAGGAATATGGGACTAATAACTCGGGACGGAGAGAGTATATAAATCCATAAATATGTTGGTGATAGCATATAAATAGGCTCACTTCTATCTGTCTCTTTCCCAACTACACACCTACAAATTCAACTTTTATTTAATTTCACTCCTTCCAACTAACTACCCCTACCCCTCCTTAAATATGCTGACCCATAATTCAATTCAATTTTTATTTATTCATATCCTTTTTTTAATGCGATTATATGATTCAATAAACTATTTTATATTGTTCCAATAATTTTATCTTTGGTATTCTACAAATTAACATGCTTAAGTGGTCTTGAAAATAAAATCCAATTAGGTGGTTAAAATATAAAAACATTAGAATCATTTTTAAAACAAGATAGAATTAATGGGGAGAAAATGTATGAGATTAAAATTCTTTATTTTTATAAAAAAGGACAAATTAAAAGCTTATTTGAATGTATTGTTTTATTAAATAATTCTTGATCTATGTTTAATATCACTGAATCATACACCAAGAGTATATTAATGATATTTTAACATCTAGATTTATGTACACGTGTGAATTCTTACAAAGTTCATTAAGTAAAGAGAAACGAATTAAAGATTCAATAAATCAAAATAGACAGGAAAATAGCTTTATTGACTTTGTTTATTAAAAGCTTTTTCTAACATTTGACCATTTTCTAAAAATAATTTAATATTGATAAAATTTCAATTGTATTCCTCATGCTAGCTCATTCCTGAAAATATAACTTAACATTTATAAAATTACAATGTAAATCCTAAATTTTATCTATTTCTGTAATTTTATTCGTAATGTCTACAAAATTGCATTCTAATTATTAAGTTTGTGCGTTTTTATGATTTAATTCTTAATATTTATCTGTTTTCGTAAATTAATTTTAATATTTATGATATTGCATTTTAATGAATTAAATTAGTGATTACAAATTGCAATTTGTTTCCTAATATTTGTCCTTTAATTTAGTTTTTTTATAACAGGAATTAAAATATAATTCATAAAAATTAATTAGTTTGATAAAAATGGACAAATATTATGAGTTACAATGAAAATTTTTAAGCATTAGATTATTTTTGTAAAATTGGACAAACCTTAGAAATTATATTGCAGAATGAGCAAACCCTAAGAATTAAAAAAATATATATCTTAAACATTAGGCTATTTTTGTGAAGATTGGTAAATATTAAGCATTAAAATGTAATTTCTAGGAAATGAATAAGGAAAACCGTAAAGAGGGATAATATCCTGACTTATTGACATTTTTATGAAAATATCCCAATGTATTGCGGTCAGTAAAAAAATATATTAGTTTTATTTTCGTTTATAAGTTACACCAAAATGAATTAATATCGTTATTTATTAATGATTCAGCTAGTTAAACGCCACTTGGCATCCCCGTGACAAATCAAAACATGATTCAACAATTAAACGTCACTTGACATACCGTGTGGCAAATCAAAATGACGTTGTTTTACCATTTCTATCTACATGACTCTTCGAACAAGTGATTAAAAACCAACTTCCCGTTAGAATATTTGTGAATTTGCAAACATTTTTCAACATGATGATAAAACGAAGTCGTTTTGATTTGTCATGTGGGATGTCATGTGATGTTTAATTTTTGAATCATCAATAATTAATGGTGTTGACTCGTTTTAGTGTAATTCATGACGAAAATAAAGATTGAGATTTTTTTAAACTAGCAACAATACATTGAGGCATTATGTTAAAAATATTAATAGTTTATAATATTATCCTCTATTTACCCTAAGAAAAATGTTAGGAATGACATCAGAATTTGTAAATGTTCAGGGTTAAATTAGAGTTTTATATATTCTCATTTATTTCTAAGAATTAAAAAGATTTAATTCTCAATTTTATATTATATAACTTCTATATAAAAATTGTTAAAATTTAAGAATTAAAATACAATCATCCATTTAAAAAGCTTTCTCTAAATCGCATATTAAATCACAAACACAAATAGTGTTGGTCCCCGTTTTTATTAGAGTATACTTAATATGCACAACAAAAATTGAATTTGTTGTTTTGATAAGTTTGTACTTATCCAAGATGAAGGTTGTATCAACTTGGTTTTTTAAATCCTTTAATTCAGGTGTTTAACGTCAATTATGCTTAAAGTCAGTTTTCAGAGTATACAGCAACACTTGAGTGTTGAGTTTTAAATGAGACATATGAAAGAAAGCAGTAAATGACAAATGACTTTATAATGGTTCAGACTCTAAAGGTCCTACGTCCACTCTTCAGACACTAGTCTGGTATCCACTAAGCTTAGAACTTTTACAGGTGCTCCTACGATCTATTACTTGTTGAAGAATGCCTCGTCATTAAGTCCACAAGATCACACATTTGGTCCTTGCTCGTTCTTCGCTTCTTAGCTCCTTAGAGTGTGGGCACACCACTCAACCTCCTCGTCGCTGTAATAGGGTTTTTATAGTTCTCCCTTGAACTTTCGGCTCGGCGATAAAATAGCCCGTAAGAGTCAGAGTACTAGACGTACTTGACTGTTGTAATATTTTTTGAAGAGAAAGATTACCAAGAGATTACTTAAGAATTTAAAAGTTCTGAGTCTCGTGTTCACTGAAGTAACATACGGAAAGCTTTAAAAGCCTCGAAAGGTTTTGTAAGCTTGTAATCAGGATGTTGGCTTTGTAAGTTCAGTATTCGCTTTCGGTATTTTGAGTGCTACCTTCTTCTGTTGAAGATCCTCAGGTATTTATAGTCGTGAGGTTGAAGGTTTGAAATAAATATTCATTAGAGACAAATCGGATGGTGTCCAATCCAATGTCTCTTTTTACTACTGCACTAGCCGGGTAGGTGGTGCTTTTTTCAGATGTTCTGCACCTGCTCCACCTTTTACTCACAATGACAGTGACGGTTCATCTTTGTGTCAGAACGACAGTATTCTCAGTTTGAGGAATCTTCGACTGACTGTCCTAGGTACCAAAACTTGAAGTTTCGTGCTTGCAGACTTTAAGGAATCTCCAATCCTTAAAGTCTATATACGTTCCTCAAATGATTCTTCTTGTACCTTTGTGCTGGGACCTGGATTTGGAAATTCATGCTGATATAGTCATACTTGCAAATCCATGTTGATGACGCATCCTTCAATATACGCTTGGTCCCTATGCTGGTAAGTTTGGTGTACTAGGTGCAACCATACTGACTGAACCCATACTTGCTCGAAATCCAAACTCAGTAGTCAGACTCATATTCTTCCAGACTTGCAAGTTCGGCTCGAACCTTAGTCTGTTGAGTTTTTGCGCATTCCAGACTGATTATCCAATCTGGTATTCAGATTAGCTCCAGCTTACAATTCGATATAGATCCTACACAGAACTTTACAATTTTTGACTATACTAAAACTATCTAGAGACAAATTAAGATGACTTCTAGATATTTTGACCCACCAAAACATAATAACATAAAGAAATTTTTAACAAATTTCCTAACAAATACATTAGCAAGTTAATTAAGTGTCATCAATAGGATCCATTATCAAAATATTCAAGTCAAATTTAATTTAAATTCGATTCAATCAAATTAATCCACTAATTTAGAAGACGAATTAATACCTCTAGCTATTATCATCGCACCTTAGATGGTTGTTTGATTACCAATAATTAATCACATGAGATCTCGAGATCTTTTAATGGTATTTATATATAACGTGTTTTTCACTAATACTTTCAAAGATATTATTGAATATAGCCTTAATATCTAATTCGAGAAAGTATCTCGAAATAGTTATTCAATAAGACTGGAATCAGCATGATTGTAAGTCAATAAGAGAGGGTTGGTTGTTGGTTGACGAGAGTGAGTCGACTAAAGTGTAGGTATCACAGTGGGTCATAGAGATTGTAGATCGATGAGAGTGGGTCGAAGTCAGTGTGGGTCTATAACTGGAGAACTGCAAGAGGTGCTGGATATGAAAAAGATATGCGTGTATCTAATTTTCTAGTATAGCGAGATTTAACCATATCTAAATAGGATCTAAATAGAAATTAATTTATTTAAAAATAGATTAACATATGAAATATCTTTATCAAATCGGAGTAGATTTTCCTTTGGTATGTAAGATCTTTACATATAAATACCCTCACTCCCCATCATTGTCTTATGTTGGTTTATTATTTTTTATTATCTTCATCATAATAAAATAATCCCCAATAGGTTTGAAAGGTTTGAGGAGTGGAAATAGAGCTTCCACTCGAACCACTATAAATTATTGTATTTTTATTTTCTATTTATTATTTGTATTTGTATTCGCTCAATACTTGCATATCCATAATCTTAAATTAGTTATGTTCATCTTTTATTCAGTTATTTAAGTTTATTAGTTTTTAGATAAATATTTTTTAAAAATTCAATTTCTTATGGTTTAATTTAATATAGTAAATTCATTGTAAAGTTAATTATGCCGTACATAATTGATTTTAGTATTTGGTTAATACTTAATTATTGAGATTTACTAATTCAATGATTTTTTTAGTCACTAATACTAGTTAGAGTATATTATCCTATACTTAAATATATTTTCATAACAATAATTATTGAAATTAATTAATTTAATGAAAAGACATTGTTGGAATCCTCTTTTTAAATAGAGTTAAAAAAAATGTGGGCAAGCATGTTAGTGTGCGTAAATTGTGTGAGCCGGATTCAATTATCAACATATTAGTGTGCATGAACTTTGTGGGCATGATTCAATGGCTAATAATCTTTTTAGTCTCCATTGATTGAGAGTTAGCTCACAGTTGATAGGTTCCAACTGATAAGAGATTAAGTGTGTGCAGAAGTTTAATTAGTGAAATTAGTGAGTGAGATAAATAATAATAATAATAATAATAATAATAATAATAATAATAATAATAATAATAATAATAAATAGAGGAAAAGATTATAGCCAAAATCTTTTAAATTTGAGCGGGTGTTAAAGGTCAAATTTCAATTGTACTCCGACAACATAGTCAATTGTCGAGTTTAAAAGATAGATAAAAGAAAGCTGTAAAGAATGGCATAACTACACAAAGGAGTTATAGGGGTTTAGATGCCAAAAATGATACATTCACCTTTTTCGTTCACAGGGAACGAAATCCACTAACCCCAATTACCCACAATAATTGAATATAGGTTTTAACTGTTATTCTTTTGTAACAGAAAACTTCCACTACTTTCTGTCATAGGTGCTGCAATTAGACGTCGCTTTACTATTCTCCACGAACTAGGCTTCATCAGCTGCTAAGTTGGAATTTTTGGTTCATGATTGTCTTCTGAGATGAACTCTAAGAAGGTCTCAATAACTAGCTGAAGAACAACTTAATAGACACAAAGAATTAGAAAGCTTTAAAAGGAGATTAAGAGTTCAGAATAATTGTTCATTTGAATGTTTAAGGATTGATGTTCTATTTCGTATCTTGTAATTTTTTCATCTCTTTGACGGGATATATAGATATTCTATTTGAAAAGTAGTTGTTAAGAGAACCCCATATTTTTGCAAGTATTCATTTTTGTACTATTTTATATGATTTGCAAACTTTTTTGCTACCTTTGCAGGTTTTCTGTCGAATAGTCAATGAACATTCCTTCTTTTGACCAATGAGTAATATCAATTGATCTTAAATCCAACTGATATTCAATTCAAATAAGAATAAAAATTTGAATATTCTGTGAAATGTTGATTCTTTCTTTTTGTTAGGTTTTAGTTATCTTCTGATAATTGCAGAGAGTTCGCCTGGTGGTGGCAGTTGTTTATTTAGAATTGACAACTGACAGACTGGGTATTAGTTGACAATTGAAGGTGTCAGCTAAACTTTTACTTAGTGTTGGTTCCTTATAAATTATCAGTTTAATCTCTATCTTCACAATTGGTCAGCTCTATCGACTGAGTGATAGCTACGGGACCCTTTCTTCTCATAATTTTTGGCTACGACTGACCATTCATGGATGTACTTGAACTTGATCTTCCGTCTTTAGTTCTTGAGTCTTCAATTATCGACCCTCCACAAATCTAAACTATTACAACTTTTAAACTTATACAAGATTTATAATTAGTTCTAAGATCATTTCTACTCTAGTTAGCTCTATACAAATAGAACATTTGATCGATGGCTTTTGAAAATAATCAAAACTAACTTCATTTATAAAAGCATTTAAGAAGACTTATCTAGCCAAACAAGTTAAGAATTAGTTTAAGTTATACTCAAATAGTTGGGTTTAAAATTAACAAGTGTAATAAATGAAAGAGATAAAAAAGCAATAAACGAGATCCCGAAGATTTTATAGTGGTTCGGAGTCAAAGGGATTATTTCTACTCTTCTTCCTCTATGGATGGAAATCACTATTCTCTATTATTCATGGTATTTGAACACACGTTACAACTTTAAATCTTCTTTAGTGGTGAGAGTCGCATTTACTTCTCTTTACCACACTCTGCATGCCAGGCTTCGTAAACTATTTTCCAAGTCAGTTAAGTTTTATTGCACTTTGCATGCTAGGCTCTTCCTTCTAGTATCTTCAACTACCAATGGTACTTGAATACAGTTAGTCGCATGTAATCTTCAACTAACTGGGAGCTTTCACATGTCGCAGCTACATGGTATGGAGGTTTGAGTTCCCTTCAAGAACGTCGAACTCTTGTGTCTAATTCTTTGTGATATCTTGGAGTCTATACTCTATAATCAACTTACTGGTGACAATCAGGTCAACTGAGCTTATCTTTGTCTGTCTATTCCTTTCTCATATGGCAATTTTTCCTGAACTATCAGTTTGTGCTTTTCTCACAATTGATCAGCTTCTTCTCTTCTAATTATCAGTTGTAGCTCTCTCATATCTGTCAACTAAGTGACTAGTTATGGATGTTAACTGATCTTTTTTTTTTTGGTTCTTCAATTCTGGTTTTATTTATTCTAAACTGTTACAACTCTTGAAACCTATATAATCACATGATTAGTTCGATCCCAGTCATCTCTTGTTGGCCTCGAAATCAGAGAGTAAAAATGTGCAGCAGAAATAAGGTTGATATACACTTGTCTGTGGAAACTGACTGAAACTCAGTTTCAAGGTTATTGAAAAGTAAGTTTAAGCTTAAAGAAATTGTTAAGCAAGTTTTAGACAATACACTTCAATACTTAGACTTTCAAAGTAAGTTTGAGAAGCTTAAATGCAGAAACTTAAAGTAAACAAATAAATGACTCAGGATATTTATAGTGGTTCGAACTTAAAATCCTACATCCACTCTTCCGAACTTAATCGGAAATCCACTAAGTTTTAGATTACAATCCTCCTTACGATCTATGGGTAGCCCGTTGGAAACCTTCGTCCTTCGATCTGCTGTCGTCACTCGCATAGGAACTCTTTGTAGGCTGATCCTTCTTCAGGTTGAAGTGAGAATGCACCCCTTAGCCTTCTTCCTGATAAGTTGGATGTTTCCTCGTTCTTCCCAGAACACAGTGAGTTTGGCTAGGCCCATGATAATCAATATCCCTGAGTAGGATATTGACTGCCAAGAATATAACTTTTGAAAAATTATGTTCACCAAGAGATAGCTTCAGTTTTAAGCTTTAAGCTTTAGCCTCGTGCTTTAAAACAATAGCACGGAAGTGATAACTTGAGTTAGAAACTCAAGTCTCGTGTATGAAGTACACGGAATATCAGAGAGCTTTTGAGATGACAGAGCTTCAACATATCTTTTTGTGAGAGTTCGTAACCTTTTCAGGTTGAAGTGTCGAGCTATTTATAGTCTTCAAGTAGCAGAGAGGGTGATGATTTAAATTCTTCACGTTAGACACATAGTTCATGTCGTTAGAGACAAGAGGAATATCGTCCAATCATCGCCCATACTTTTGTCTGCTCTGCTCTGTCGTTTTATTTATGCTTTTGGCAGTGTACTTTCCATCAAATTTGTATCAGACTAAGTTTCAGTCCGAGGAATCCAAGTATGGGACATCCTCGTATTGACTTTTTGACTTAGCATTGAAATGTCTTTAAGTCTGACTTAGAAATACTTGTGATTCTCGTGCTTTTATGTATTGGACCTATATACTAACATTTCAAAGTCAGTAAGACTTCTGTCATACTTAGTGAAACTCAGTTTCAGTTACCAAAACTTAGTTCCTTACTTAGTTTTAAGCACGAACACAAGTCTTCAGATCTTCAAGTTTCTTTGGGTCTTCTCCTTAAGCATGAAAACTTGGTTCTGGATATCTCGATATTTATCTTTTTGAAAGTCTTTATCAGAAACTCAGTTCTTGATCTTTGCTCGGTCATCAGCATCTAAGTTTTTAGTCTATTACAACTTGATCAATCCTATACAAGGATTACATTAAAACTCTATACAAGGATTACATTAAAACTCTAAAATGTTAGTACTTAAGTAAGTTTTGACATATCAAAAAATCAAATTAAGTGGTGAACTGAAACTCAATTCCTAATATCTCTATATAAATGACTCGATGTTTTTTACAATAATCAAAACTAAGCATAATTCTTACCAAACAGAATTTGAAAATAGAGAATTCGGACAAATAATTTTGAGAGTGTCATTTCTAGACAATAATTTGTCACCCGAGTTAACGCACCAAAGAAAAATAATAAATTTAAATTTATTATTATCGGCCAAAAGTAATATTCACTAACATTTAAAAGAAATACTGAAAAGTACTTATTACATTTTTGTATAAGTAATTATATCTTAAATTTGTTTATAATATTGACTACTCTTAGCATCGATGTGGCAGTCTCATATTTCAGGTCATCCAAATAATTTGGTGGATGAATGATGATCTGTTCCCACAGATGAATTTATTGATCAAAATTAATTTCAAGATAGTGCATCCTCTTACCTAATACATGGATAAATTAGTATGGCAATGGCAGTCATCGTCGCATTAAATTTGGAAATTAAATAAATAATTTACATCTACCGTCCTATTATAATTATATTAATGCATTCATTTAATGTGACAACTACCATTATTCATCTACGCCCTAGACATTCATGTCTACATTATACTAAGAGAATTGGCAAAGCTACCGGGGTAATTTAGTCATTGCATTTATTTATACAAATATTTGAAAGAAAATAAAAGATAATATTCCTCCATTTTCTAAATGATCAAATCTTATGATCTTTCACATTGGGAATATGGTACTGATAAATCGGTTCGTCACCATTTTTTGTGAAACTATCATTAGCATTAAATAATCGATAATTAATAATTTAGGCTTGACATGCATTAAGGTTTTATAAAGGAACTTGTGGAAGATCGTAGTTTTTTTCATTTTGTGCCTTACAAGTAGAGAAGTAAATGCACAATTTCTAACTTGATAAAAATTATTCAAGCTCCTTTTGTAAAACTTGTTTATTAAATAAAACACATTGGAAATTTTATAGCGTTCAACTTGTGAATAAATGGACAAGATTCTTTAGCTAATTATTAACTTTATAAAGTTACTATTTTCCTAATTTAAGAGCATCTTAAATGTAATTATATATCAACTTTATAAAATTACTAATTTCTTAATACTTAATATTTTAAATATAATTAAATTTTAGAAATTCATTTATGCTCAATTAAGATTTGATTAAGTCCATAAATTTAAAATATTCAATAAAAAAATTCAAAATTAAGTTTGATATGAGTCAAACTTGAGCAAATTATAACTCAATTCGAGTCAGTTACACCCTAATTTTACTTATAAGAAAACTTATATTTATTTATTATAGTAATCCCCAAAACTTGTAAACATTATTTGTATCTAAGTTGGAACTATATCGATTCCTCCAATTAAAAAAAATAAATAAAAATCAAAAGGGCAAATCGGGAACAACAGAAGAAAAATAAGGGGCTAAAGCGCGTGCTCCCATCTATATATTCCCCACCGCCCGATGATCCGATCACACACTTCACGAACTTTCATTCTTTCCATTTCCATTTCCATCTCATTTTCAGCAAACTAAGCCACGAAGAGCGAGAGAGGAAGATGTCTCTGATCACCGACGAGATAAGGGCAACGGCGTCGGAGATGTACCGCGGCGACGAGATCTGCCAAGAGAAATCCAAGTTCCTGTTCACGGAAATGGGGCTCCCCAACGGGCTGCTGCCGCTGAAGGACATGATCGAGTGCGGCTACGTGGAGAAGACGGGCTTCGTCTGGCTCATCCAGAAGAAGAAGTGCGAGCACAAGTTCGAGAAGATCGGCCGCCACGTGCAGTACGCCACCGAGGTCACCGCCTACGTGGAGCCCGGCAAGATCAAGAAGCTCACCGGCGTCAAGGCCAAGGAGATGCTCATGTGGCTCACCATCAACGAGATCTCTGTCGACAGCCCCCCCAACGGCAAGATCACCTTCAAGTCCCCCACCGGCCTCTCCCGCTCCTTCCCCGTCGACGCCTTCGTCATTGAGGACGCCGCCAAGCCCGCCGCTGCTGAGGTCAAGAAGGAGGTCAATACCGCCGCCGTCGCCGCCGTCGAGGTCAAGGAGGTTTAGAATGGGGGGTTTAATTTGCTTGTTGGTTGTGACTTGTGATCATCATGTCGTCTCTCATATTTTACCAGTGATATGTTTCTTATCAAATTTTATCAATATATTTCAAAAATCTGTTTGAAACCGAATGCATTGATTTTAATTTTATTTTGAATATCTTAACATAATTCAAATTAATGAATATGGATAACACTAAGATGTTTTCACCCCTTGTATTCGAGTTCAAATATAAATAAATAAAGGTCTTATTATCTAATGAATGCATTTATTAAATTATTTTATTTATTAGTAGATGTATATTTGTGCTCAATGTTATGTGTTAATAATTGATAAGAATTATTTTGTAAAACCTAAGTCATATGGATTCATAATTATGGTATTCACGTGTTGGATCAATAGAACTTTAATTACGGTGCTATCTAAACCCTTAGATTTTGGAGTATATTTGACATATGATGTGAAATATTGAGGAAAACAAAATACGTAAATTTTCAGATGATACGGTTTTATCATTTTTATTGTGAGACGAATTTAATGAAATGATGTGTTTTTTTATTGCAAATGATGTCTCACTATTTTTTATTGTGAGACAAATTTAATGAAATGATATGTTTATTTATTGCAAATGATGTATTTCTTTGTTACAAATAATGTAATTTTTATAAATAAAATTATGTATTTAATTTATTAAAATGATGTAATATGATCCGTCTCACAATAAAAAAAATGGTGAAACCGTCCCTCAGGAGACCAACTCAACAAAATAAATATCACTTATATAATGATTATTTTGATTCGATTGACATGTTTCAAAATTAGGGAGCATTTTTAGTTATATCTCAAACTAAGTACAATTAGAGAACTTCTATGAGAATATGTATCTTAATTTTTATTTCATTTAGGTAAAAATATTCTATTAATAACGGCTTTAATTCCTTCCTTACTCAATCATCAAATGCTTCGTGTCAATGATATGTTTTTTTAAAAAAATAATAATGTATCAATTTAAATTTATAGATCCGGATATATTTGAAAAAGCTCGAACTCATAATATTTTTGTTACAAATAAGATACTTTAACTACTATTATGAGATCTTGATTATGTACCCGAGACCAAAATTATTCTCTAGTCCTTCTAAGATACTTGATAATAATCTTGGTAGACTTTCAATATTCTTCAAATAATATAAACTGCACAACCTAAATCTAATAGAAAAATCCTTCTTAAGCTATTTAATGTCATGGCCCATATCATAAGTCTCAAATTTATATATATATTTTTATAAATTTTTTAAATTTATAAACACAACACCTTCTACGTGTGGAGTGTGAGAGCCCCTAGAATTACAACCTCATTAAATAGATAAATAATTGTAGAATTTAATTTAAGTAATAGTAATAGGCCTCACCTAAATCCTCGGTAAGAAGCTAGACTATTTATTTTTCATTGATTGCATGAGAAAGAATATTGTTTTCTATAATCGAAACATCATCGACATAAACAATAAAAATTATATTTTCACAACCACGTTTACTACAAAGTCGATTGGTTCTAGTGAACTTCAACATGTTTTGATATTGAATTTGACCTAAATTTTTTTTTTTTAATAAGTCTACATTAATCTCAAACTCACACACACACTCAAATGTCCCCCTGAGAGCTCCAACATGTGACCTCTCAGTCACAAAAAATAAATGTGCTTTAACCACTACATCCGGAGCGAATGGACAACCTAAGTTTTTATATATGCATGATCACTCATTATATGACGTGTAATGTTGGTTCCCAGGAAATAATGCCTTTCGTTACTTTTGAGACATGATTGTTTTGCAGATGAGCAGCCTCGCCACGTGGGACGAGACGGCCGACGAACCCTGCAAGTTCGTCGGATGTGAGGGAGGCCTAGCGATTTGGATGGTCCATCAACATTTATTTCATCTTTTCGTGTAATCGATTGTAAATGCGATATTAATCATTGTAATAGATAGGCAACCTACTGTTACTGTGGTAACACACGTTATGCCTAAAATACATAAATATAAAAAAAAGAACGGAATCAAAGAAGAAAAGGGGGAGACGCTCCTGGAGGGGATAGTGATACTTTATTTTTTTAAGGAAGTTTCATCTTCATTCTCAAAAGAAAGAAAAAGAAGGAAAAAGAGTACCTTCTTCATGAACCCTTATTTTTTTCATCATATTTTTCCGCCCTCAACAATTGGCGCCGTCTGTGGGAATTGAAGAAAAGGGGGAGACGCTCCGGAGGGGGATACTGATACTTTGTTTTATTAAGGAAGTTTCCTCTTCATTTTCAAAAGAAAAAAAATAAAAAGAAAGAAAAAGAGTACCTTCTTTGTAAACCCGTATTTTTTCCATCGTGTTTTTTTCGCCCTCAACAGTATGAATGCCAAAATGTTCGATTAGATCAATCATCCTTTTATTAATCGATTTTCTTGGTTAATAATCACAATTAACAATTTCATCAACGCCTTAATCTCTTAATCAATTAACATAGATCATGCATAATCAATAAAAGTCACATGCGATAAAATGAGCCTTCAACTACTTAATCTCATTAGAAAACTCAAGATATCGAAGAAAGCAAGTGAAAAGACTAAGAAATCATGAAAGTATCAAAATATCTAAATTAATTACATAATTCATACGACTCAATAGAGAAGATCACCTACTCACACTACAAGAAAAAGGTTAATAGACTACACATAATAGACAACGCGAAAATTCAGTAGTGTAGTCTAAATCGTAATAGACAACGCGAAGTTGAAGGCGCGTAGTCTATTGCAAGGGCGCTAATAGACGACGCGGTTTGCCACGTCGTCTATTATTATGCATGCAGTAATAGACGACGCGGTGGTGTGCGTCGTCTATATCAATATAGACGACGCGATTATCCCGCGTCGTCTATATTGCTATAGACAACGCATACCACCACGTCGTCTATATATATATATATATTTTTAATTTTGTGATAAAATTAATCTCAATGCCATTTAATTGGGTAATTTACATAACTGTCATTAATTTATTATTTTTTTAATTCCCCCTTACTAAAAACTACTTCGTGTTTCATATTTCATAGTGATCATTTTTGTCCACATTTAATATTTTTTGATATTTTATGTCTACTTTGACATATATATAAATAAACCCCATTTAATTAATTTACCCCAATTTCACGTAGCCCAATTCCCTTCCCCCCTGTCTCCATCGACCGCCGCACTCCCTGCCCCGCCGCACTCCCTGTCCCGCCGGACTCCCTACCCCGCCGGAGTCCCTGCCCCGCCGCACTCCCTGCCCCGACGGACTCCCTGCTTCGCTGCACTCCCGCTGTCGTATCTGACTGCCTCGCCGCTCGGCGCTCCCTGCAGGCCCCCGCCCGCCGCTGTTTCTCCCTGCAGCCCCGCCCGCCGTCTCTCCCTTCAGCTATCAGCCAAACCGCCGACACAGCTCGCCAGTTCCTCTTCGCTTCATTAATTTCAAATTCCAGGTGCCGAACTGCCTCACTTGCTTATTCATGTATCGATTTCATGGTTTATTTGATCTATGTTTTTTTTCTTTTTGCCATGCTTCGGACAGTACAACTCTTTTTCATCAATTAAAATAATCACATTTTAAATTAGGAAAAAAACACCAAGTAGTTAAAGTTACACCCATCCGTAATTTCGAATATGTGATAAAACAATGAAGATTTTACTAGTATAGAGGATGAATTTGGAGATTTGACAGTCATGGTTGTAGTCTTCTAATTGGTATATCGATCCCCACTTATGAACTTGGCTTTAAATCTTCTTTATATTGTTGCCTCTTTCTTTGGATTCCAGAAAAACTCATCTTTCATGTTGAATCTGCTTGCCTCTCTCTATCAGTTTCGTTTGTGTCTTTTTCCTGTTCTGTTTGATAGGAGTCCATGGCTGCTACGTTCCATTAATATAACTGTATTTATGTGCTGTTTATTTAGGAGTAGCCATCCGAATTCAATTTAAGATCATTCACATGCTCTCATCCTATCCTATGCATGTGCTTTGCTGTTATCCAGACCAACGTATTTCTATGATTTGTGCTGAACTTTATAGATGTAAAGTTTTAGTTTCTATTTTATAATTTTTCTTGCTCATAACACAATCATATATGTTGAAATTGAGGGCAAGTAGCCGCATTATTATATGAGATAAAAATGAGAATACCTCAGTAATCAGCAGGAAGAGTGTCCCTTTGATAACAAATCTTTAGTGGGGTTGTTAGGATTTTGGGTATGTTGTGAGAGAGGGACATCATTGATGAAGGACATCATTGATGGTATTCGTGATTCTATTCCATTGACAGATATGGTAATTTAAATATGTCAATTTATTACCAAATTTTGAATTCTGTTCTAACTCATTATCTTATTAATTAATTGCAGTTTTTTTATTGTGTTTGTGCTACTATTTTTAATAGTTTAATGCAGAAAAGTATAGCACACGTGAAATCAATGAAGTTCGTACAGAATGGTGTGAAATTGTTGAGCTTAATATGAGATCAGGTATGGCAATATGAATGATGACTTCTCTTTGAAATTGATAATTAAAGTATTTACTTCCCTTGTGTTCATATTGATTTCATGTATATATAATTGTATTTGGTCAGCTTGCTTAATCAAATGAGGTATGAGGGTTGTGTTATCTTTATTATGTGACAATATTGTTTGTTGATTTCTGGGTTTAATCATTTTAAGATGTTATTATGCTTTTCGATTGTCAATAAGGTATTTGAATTATATAACTGTGGTTTGTTGATTTTTGGGTTGAACCAATTTAAGCTGTTATGATGCCCAATTTTTGTTAATGATATATATCTACTTATGTGACTGTGAATTTAGTAATGGTTATTGATTTCATGTTTGCGGTTTGTGGTTGTCGTGTACTTATTGGTTTATGATTCCAATTTCAATGTGTTGTGTTATTAGTAATGACTTCTTGATTTCATGCAGTCCCATTTCAAAATGTCTGACCAGCAAGCTTTGGACCACAGATTAGTTTGAGGCATATGTGAAGAAGATTTTTTATGTACTTAGATTATTTTGTATAGTTGAAGTTAGTTTTAACACTACATTATTTCAAAACATATGTAATTTTGAGATTTAATTTAATTGTTAAAATTATTAAATTGTCATTTTCTATTGTTTTTAATCGTTTTTTACATAATAAAAATTATTTTATCGTATTTTACAGGATTTTCGAAATTAAACAAAAAAAAGAAAAAAAAAAGCAATAGACGACGCGGATTTTTGCGTTGTCTATTGATATATAGACAACGCGAAAATCCGCGTTGTCTATATATCAATAGAAAACACGATAATACGCGTCGTCTATTTGTTAATAGACGACGCGGATTTCCGCGTTGTCTATTTAAGTGTAAGTATATTGATAGCGCT